>CAHIKZ030004609.1:762500-777500 GCA_903632075.3 Acanthosepion pharaonis | reverse complement strand
TTTCTATATATTTTTACACACACACACACACACACACACACACACACACACATATATATATATATATATAATTGAGAAAGTTCAAATGACCACATGCGAATAGCTATTTCAAGTAATGTCAAACGTTAGCATTTTTCGACTCAAATGGTGTGTAGATACAAAGTCAGAAACTTAAAAATTAAACATTTGAAAAAAAAAAAAGACGAAAAGAAAAAGAAAAAAGGAAAGAAAAAAAGAAAAAGAAGAAGCCTCAGATAATGACATAGAATAGAATTAGCTAAACAACATCAGTATAGCGAAATTGGGAGATGGATATTGTCTGGCTTAAATGGAAAAAGTTAATGCAACCGTGACCAGGATTTTTAATTATTACACCGCTAAGTACGGGTTATGAAAGAAAAAAATCGAAGGGAAATTAAATAATGACAGAAAAAATTTAATAATGGCAGAAAAAAAAAATGAAATTAAAAAAGCGAGTTCGAACAATTTTTAAAAAAAAAGAAGTAATAAATTATTAGTTATGAAACAAAAAAAAAACAAAACATATTTTTCCTTTTAAAAATTACCAAAAATATGCTAGCAAATAATATAAGTTTGACAATAACGCTAAATTAGACAGTTTATATAAAGAAAAAAATAATAACTTAAAAACATTTTAAGAAAATTTAAAATTCATAAAAAATGATAAAATTTTAAAAAGATATATGTAAAATTCAAGATCTAAAAATAAAATCTAAAATAATTAAAAATATAATATTAATAATAAAGATTTTGAAAATTTACGAGCTGCGTCTGCTATTCCGCGGCCGTTATCATCGCATGTCAATCTTCTATGTCAACATGAGAGAATATCATCTATTTAAATGTCCATATAACCACTGTAAAGATGGATCATATGAGCCGATAGCTTAGATCAACTTACGATTAAATGATTGAAATCGAAATGCCAGGTTAGGATCGATAATATTGCAGATTCATCTTTGGATTTTGTCAAGAATCTCTAGAGAAAAATCAAATTTTGATAGGCTTACTGCCACATAAAACTGAAATATCGGTTCTCATATGATCACCGAAGTTAAGCAACATCGAGCCTGGTCAGTACCAATATGGGTGACCGCCTAGGAATATAAAGTGCTGTAAATTTTTTGTGTGGTCAAATGGATAATGGCTCGCAATTTTTTAATCAGAGAGCAGATTTGCAATTCCCGTTCGCTCGTTATATTCACGCACAATTACCCTGGGGGGGGGGGGGGTATAAATATACATCTTCTCCCCCAGCTATGGGTTAATTAGTAAGATTAATATCACTAAATCGTTATTATCTGAAAAAAAAACTTACAAGGTAAACATATTTTCTGCCTTTAAATAACCTGCAATGGGTTGATAAGACATAAAAAAAATTCATCAATCAATCTGAATGTGGTAGCAATATCCGAGGTACTGATGAATTGTAGTTTGATAAAGATGTAAGACAGGTTCTTGTCAAAAAAAAAAAAAAAGAAATTAGTTTTTGGATATAAGCATTAACATTACGGTTTGAGAGGAAAATATAAGACAAATACTCTATGGTGATAATGAACGTAGGTTAGATGTGGCACAAGGTCGAACAAGTGAGCACAAACTTCCTAACCATTACGCTATGTCGAAATGCCCAAGTGATTTTCTCAGCAAAGCTTAGACGATGCATACAGTCGAAAGTATGTGGCACCTAGTGAGGAACGAACTCACTGTTCAGTGGTAATTGATCTAGCGAGACAAGCTAGCTAACCATTACACAACGTCGAAGTGCCCTATGGCATTCTAAGCGTAGTTTAGATGTGGCACAAGGCCGAAAGTAGGGAGCACCAGTGAGGATCGAACTCACTGCTCAGTCGTATTTAATCTAGCGAGACAAACTTGTTTATCATTACCCCACCTCGAAGTGAACAAATTATTTTCTAAGCGTAGATCAAGTGTGGCGCAAGTCCGAAATTATGGGACACCCAGTGAGGAACGAACTCACTACCCAGTCGTAATTAATCTAGCGAAGCTACCGTGCTACTCATTACAACACGTCGAAGGGATCGATGATTTTTAAGCGTAGCTTAGACGTGACATAAGGTCGAAAGTATGGGACACCCAGTGAGGATCGAACTCACTAATTAGTCGTAATTTATCAAGTTTGCTCGCCATTACACCACATCGACGAAGCAGTATGGTAAAAATGCTAATAAAAGTAGTGATTTTCCAAGCGTAGCTTAGATGTGGCACAAGGCCGAAAGTAGGGAGCACTTAATGAGGATCGAACTCACTACTCAGTTGCAATTTTTCTAGCCAGACAAGCTTGTTAACCATTACACCGCCGCGAGATGCCCTAAATGCTACTACAAGTATGAAGCATCTTTTTTCACACATTATTTTATGGGTTTTATTTTATTTTTTAGTGCAAGATGTATCGAGAGAAATCATCAGGATTGTGTAGACAATGTATTTGCTAAATTCTAAATGTGTCAGTCTTTGGAAAAGTCTTTTATTTTTCTTCCTCTGTTATCCAGCTTGGTGTTGTTAGGGGATGCATCTTTTTACCAAATCAACGACCCAAAACCCATTTTGAGAAGCCCCATCGAACAGCTGAAGTAAACGATAAAATTTACAGTAACGGAATCGGGTTCTCAATTACCTCAAGTTAATCCAATTAAAAATTTGCGACATAAATTGGAAATTTCCATTCTCAAACAGAAGCCATCGAATCTGAACGATTTGGAATGACTCTGCAGAGAAGATTAATGGAAAACACGAACTGAGTCACAGAAGCCTTACCTATTCTATGATAGGGAAAATGTCTATTAGCAGTGATTGGAGCCACAGTAATCTAAACTTGTTATATGAATAAAGTACGTATGCAAATGCTATTATAGTAAATGATGGATAATTATAGAAACAAAATAATTGTAATTCTTTCTTATTTATTGCCACACTAAGTATTAAACAGCTTTACGGAGTAAGCTGATTTTCTGTTTGAGGAGATAAATAAATACGATGTCAAATTTGGAAAGGTTAGTCGGAAAAATAAGGGAAAGAGCTACTGTATTATGCTTTTTATTAGACGATCCGATGCATTAGAGCCTCTCTAAATAATTTTCCGCCATGGCTAAGATGATAAACAACATCATAAGGTTTTGAGGAGAGTAGAGCCACCTTTTAATTGCTTGTGTTGGTTGGTTCACCCTGACTCGGGTTTGTAACACCTGTCAGAGTCTCAGCTACGGGCAAATAGTTAACTCCACAAAAGGGGGTAAAAAAAACAATGAAACTATAAAAATACCAGCAATAAATTTTTGGAAAATTTATTACCAGCAATAGATTTTGAAGAAAAAATTATTACCAGCAATAGATTTTGAAGAAAAAAATTATTACCTGCAATAGATTTTGAAGAAAAAACTATTACTAGCAATAGATTTTTGAAGAAAAAATTATTACCAGCCAAACATTTTTAAGAAAAAAAACTATTATCAGCAATACATTTTTGAAGAAAAAAATTATTACCAGCAATACATTCTTACTTCCAATACATTTAAAAAAAAAAAATTACCAACAATACATTTTTGGAAAAAATATTGCCAGCAATAAAAATCTTGTTGGCATGAAAATAACTCATTGAGGTGTTGGTAGGCCATAAAACAAAACAAAACAAAACAAACTTAAATAATTTTGAAGGAAGAAATCGAAAAAACATGTTTTTTTTTCCTTGTACTTAATAGTCACCCATAATATCAACAATTTTACCAACGTAATAGCGTATTTAATCTTGAAAACCTGACTAATCAGGACAAATTCATCAGAGATCGAGATGTACCAAATATATGTTGTTTAGAATGTAATAAAAGAGATATTAGAGTACATATTACCACTGAATTGCATTCAAACTTAACATTAATCCAGACGGATGTCCTTACTAAGCGTTGCATATGCATCACAAACCAGGATGGAGCATTAATTTTAAAATAATGTTAAGTCAGATTTCTGCGTAGATTAAAACATACGATAGTGCATACTGGACGGCAGGTATATACCTGTCTTATAGCTTCAAATCCTCATTACCGGTAATCATGACAAGCTTTCTTATATGCACGTGTTTACCGTTGCTTAGAAATCATCTATGTAAACAATGACAGACTATCATCACTGTCTTGTCCTTATATTATGTTGTAATTGACATCTTTGATGATGGCTTATGTAAGCCGAAATTAAATAAAAAAATATGGATCAATATTGTGAATTTTTTTCTTCGTTCAACGATAATGTTATTAAACTTATCAGATGTTACGAAAAAAATTTACATAAAATAAATAGACAACACTTGTCTATATTATTTAATGAAACGTGTATGAATGAAAAGATGCCTAAATACACACAATATATATATATATATATATATATATATATATATATATATATATATATATATATATATATATATATATAATATTGAAGACAACATTCAGAGGCGGCAGAATGTTTCATACTAAACGCAATCAGGCCACTGATGATTGCGTTTAGCATGAATCTGTCGCCTCTGAGTGTTGACTTCAATGTTCACTTTTATATATACATACGCGCTATCTCTGATATTGAGCACTTTATCCCATAAATATAGCATACTTTATTTGAAAGCAAAAAGAAAAATTACAGTAATGGATATCGAATAAACCGTTTTGTATTACTATTTGCACCCGTGAACAACACACAGTTTTTATTACTATGTACACCCCTGAAGATAATCTCGGAAGAAGATCGAAAGTACTTGGGAAATGAAAAAAAAAAAAATCGATCTTCATAGTTATAGCACATTTCTCACATCATTTAATCGCAATACACGGAAGATTATTCGTGAGTATGAACGGATTTGATTTGTAATTTATCTAATCATATATATCTAAAAGAGAATTTACTGCCTAAATACGCACACACACATACATAGATACGTACACACACAGACACAAACATACACACACACACACACACACACACACACACATATATATATATATATATATATATATATATATATATATATATATATATATATATATATATATATATATATATGAATGTATGAATGTATATGTACGTCTCCATTAAAAGCAACTTAGCTACGAAGGGTTCGCAAACTCGAATAATATCTTATTAGCATATTTTCGTTAATAAGATTGAATAACATATGTATTTTTCTTTTTTCCTCAGTAATTTTATAATTTTAAACTTAATATAGATTAAATTTAAATTTTAAAATGGGTAATTCTTAATTTCAAATTTTATCATATAATTTAATATTTATTAGTTAGAATAAATTCTATTTTAAGTTAAACTCCAACATTAGAGCATTAAATAATTATTATAACCTTAGATCGTTGTCAAATTTTTTTGAATTCTCGTATTTTGATTGGCCATTCCAGCTTATGTAACAGCGTTTCTCCTTAGCGAGGGGTGTTTGATTGATTTGAATCTTTTAAAACCCTTGGCCAGGTGTCCTTTCTTACCACACCTGGTGCACCTGTCACGATCGAAGTCTGGGGGCAACCCCCACCTTGTCGGACATTCCGCCGCCCTGTGGTCCTTATACCCACAGGTCCAGCAGACCAGCCCGTATCGACCCGGCGTGGGCTTATAAAAGCCATGCCTGGTCGACCATGCCTTTCTATTGGGGTCTTCTTCCCATACTTCAGCCTGATCTATTTCTAATTTAACCTTCTGATTCCACGCGGGGGATCTTCCGCTTACCTCTCTTCTTCCGGCCTCCTGACTTAGTATCTGTTTCCTTCCACACCTCTTCACCTTTTCCCATACGCCCTGGCTCTCCTTGGCCAGCTCTATTGCTGCCGACAGTCTCAGCGGTCCCTCTTTTAGCACGTTGTGATGAACACGCTCGTCACTTAGCGCCTCTACATACAGGTCCGCTAGTTGGGCCTGCATAACCGCATTGTCTCTGACCACTTCCGGGAAGGCCAATGATGACAGCTTCCCTGCTCGGGCCCCCAATTCTCCCGGGGTTTCGTCCCGCAGCTGTGTCAGTTTTAGGAGGGCTCTCATGGCCTCTATAGCCGTGCCCTCGTCGGCGAATTCCTTGGTCAATAGTCCCTTTAACCTTTCCCAAGATAAGTGGGGTTGACTCTCCAAGAGCTCCTTCACGAATTCAGACGCTTTCCCTTTTGTGGCATCGTATGCCAAATACAGGGTTTCGTGGTCTGAAAGTTCGTAAATAACTCGGCTCTTCTCCAGGATTGCCAGCCAGTTTTTGAAATCTTTCCCACTGCCGTCAAATGCTGGGACCCTCGGTCCACCTAACAGCTTTCTTAGGTCAGCTGACAACCCTTGTCTTACTCCCTCTTCATCCCCCACTGCTCTATCTGAATCATAGTCCGACATATTTAAAGAGAAAGACAATCTACGCAGCAACAATCGAGGTTGGGAAATAAAATAAAGTGTCCTACCTTACAGACGATTCTGTTCTCGTTCCTTTCGGTCCCGGGTCGTTTTGAGTCCCATTTGAAATTTCTCAGCAACAGTGGTCGATCGATGTGACGTGATGTGGCTCTCTCAGGGTTGATCCTTTGGTCACGGCACCATTTGTGACGTCGTCCCCCGGTCGCAGCGTCGACTGTGTCGTTCGATCCCGTTCGCGGCGCCAATTGTGACGTCACGTGCTCCCCAGGCTCTGATATCCTGGTCACGGACAGCACTAGTTGTGACGTCTTTTTTCGCGGCGTCAGTTGCTCGCTCCTCGCTGCTCCAAACGTGACGTTCTAACCCTTTGGTTAGATTGATACCAGCCTCGTCGTTCCCAACCCGCTTCCAACGCCTGGTTACCAGGGTAACTGCACTGATCTCCGGTCTGCCTACCCACGTTGTGACTTGATCTTAGACAGACGAGATCAAACAGGGCTTGGGGCCGTAATGCAAGTTGAGTCTAACGGGGGTGATAACACACAATTATGTATAAAAAAAAGAAATAAAATAAAAACTCACAAGGTCCAACGTATCAAGAAAAAGGTAACAAACTTTTATGTCTAATTGCTCGGTACATAGGACTATGTCTACTTCCCGACCCGTTCTGTGGATTGTGGCACGACGCTTTTACTAGGCAACTTTAAGGCTTCCAGTTGTCTGCTCTCTAAGAAATTTGTGTTTCGGTGTGTCTTTGGACGAAAGTCGAAAAAAATTTATTTCTGTGGTCTGATTCTAAGTCGCTCTTCAAACTACTTGTTCTTGGTTGAAGAAGAGTCCAGAAGTGTGCGTGAATCTTGGTCAGCTATCTTGACGCGGTTTCAACACTGGGCGCTCATCTCTGCTTGTCGTTCACGGCTCAAACTCCAACTCAAACTCTCTCGCCGTCCGTGGCTGAAACTCTCTCGCCGTCCGCGGCGCAAACTCTTCAGAGTCTGAATTACTGGTCACTCATCTCCGCCGTCGTTGCGCGAATTAACTTCTTCTCTTCGGCTTCGATTGGACGAACTTCTTCACTTCGGCTTGGGTTGACGAACTTCTTCACTTAGGCCAAACGAACTGGCCTCTCTGCCCGCAAAGGGGCGAATGAACCTGGCCCGCCGTTCGCGCTCAAACTCCCTCGCCGTCCGCGGCTGATCTGATTTCTGTCGGTTGGGGTCCCACTTTTTTGTGACGCAGTCAAAACTGGGTGGGTCTGTCCGCGCCAGGGTTTTCTCTTTTGATAATTCGAAATACGTATCCACCCTTCTTATTTCTGGTTAGAGATTTTCCATTTTCGGTAACTCACTTTCACTCCCACTTCCTTATTGTGTCTCTGAGGGCGTATACCCGCTTCCCCGCTTCTTCGTATGTCATGTGACCGCTTTCGGCCAATGAGGTCCTGGTCGGGTATCGTTCCTCCTCCTTCGTGTGTCACGTGATCTTATTTAGCCAATGACGTCCCGGTCGGGCATCTTTCTCCTCCTTCGTGTGTCATGTGATCTTATTTAGCCAATGACGTCTTTAGTCGGATGTGGACAATCCGTGGCTTTGTTCTGGGGGAAGAAACACCTTGCTTAAAAAAAAACAAAAATTTAAATTGCCCTTATTATGAGCGACTGCGATGACACCTTCGGCTTTTTAACACGTGGTATTTGTTAAGCAGTTTATCGCTAATTGGATATGATCTAAGAAAGAAATTTCTCAGACCTTTTGGCGTTTGGGAACGAAATAAAAATATTTCACCTTTTCCCGGCCAAAGGCCTGATAATAAAAATTTTCATTATCTCAAAAGAAAACATTTTCAGCGAACATCATCTTGTGTGGCTTTTTCCAATTTTGGAAATTGTCTGTGTTTTCGTATTAATGGTTTGTCTTCATATCCTTAGATACACTTCCCACCTGTTACCTATCATATTTTTCATTGTCCCTAAACTTTGTTTCTTCAACCAATTGATAATAACTTCTATTTTCCGTGGACACGGAAGTAGGTCAGGTGCTTGACCTGATATTTTTTCGACATCTGGTATCTGTCAGCCGTGCCCGTGTGTGCTCGCTTATGACCTGGTTTCGTATTATGTTTTCTTTCTTTCTTCTTCGTTTTCTCTTTCCTTCTTCCATATCGCTTGAACGTAAAGAAAGAATTATTCCTAAAACCCGAAATATTTTTCAGCTCTAAATAATTATCAAATGGTTGACAAACCGTAAAAAACAAATCTTATATTTATGAATATTTCTTTTCAGCTCGTTTAGGTATGCATGGTGCCACATATGTGTGTGTGTGTGTAAGTTTGCGTTTCCATGTGTTTATATATATATATGTATGTGTGTATGTATATATATATGTGTGTGTATGTGTATATATTTTCATATATATGTGTGTATATGTTTGTTGGTAGGCTTTTCTCTGTTTCTGTCTGTAGTGAAGAATGGGTGTATGTACACATATGTCTGTATGTAGTTTTTATTTTCTTTCACCTACTTATATTTTTGTACTCGTGTATGTGCACTAGTGCATATATAGGTATATATGAAATATATTTGATTATATATTTGTCTTTGGAGTTTTCTTTTTTATATATTAAATGGTGTTATTTTTATGTGTATATATCTATTTTTCTGTCCATGTCTATCAGTTTTAATGTCCGTTCTTTCCCTAATGTTTGGTCTTCTGTTCGGCCCATGTTGATTTTTCTATTCTACCATTTTTATCTATGTATATTTGCCCGTATAAGTTATATTTTAATAAGTGGTTAGAATTCGTTTAATAACACTTTCGAATATTTCTTAGTTGATGTATCGGAGTGTCTTTATGAATGTATGTGTGTGTATGTACGTGTCTTTATCAGTGTTTGTGCGTATGGTCACTTGTGTGTACCTTTCATTGTCTATGTATGTCTTTTTGTTTTGTTTTTAAACGGTGGGGTGGAGATATTTCCTGTCTCGTCTCCTTTTTGTGTGTATATATCTAAATACGTCTGCGTGTTTATGTATTATAATCTGATTGTGTATGTATTGTCTTTTGCAAGATGTCATCTTCCCTTGCCTCTGTTTATGCTTCAAATGTATCTATGTTGTCATGAAGTTCAGAGCAACATTTGATCTTAACGTTTATTCCAACTTAATTTCAATAACAACAAAATAAATAGAATAACTTATGTATTTTTTCCTCAGTAATTTTATAATTTTAAACTTAATATAGATTAAATTTAAATTTTAAAATGGGTAATACGTAATTTCAAATTTTATCATATAATTTAATATTTATTAGTTAGAACAAATTCTATTTTAAATCAAACTCCAACATTGGACTATTAAATAATTATTATAACCTTAGTTCGTTGTCAAGTTTTTGAATTTTCGTATTTTCATTGGTCATTCCACCTTATGTAAGATCGTTTCTTCTTAGCGAGGGTTGTCTGATTGATTTGAATCTTTTAAAACCCTTTATTCTACATTCGACATCATCACTTGATAAGATACTAGAATGTTGAAACAAAATGGCTATTTTTGTAGTGATTTTATAACATATTTATGTTATAATTTTAAATAAATAATTGTATTTGCTCTACTCTGTATTGAGCACTCTTTTAAGAATTGTATTTGTTGGTTATTGTAATTTATTCCGTATACACCAATCCCATACTTGGCTGTATATATATATATATATATATATATATATATATATATATATTATAAATTAATTGATTTAAAATATGGTTTTTTTCGCTACACAGTTCCAACCATGTTTCAAAGATAGAAGCTAAAAACCCCGAATTTAATATTGCAATTAAATTAAAAAGCATTAGTTCCATTTCATCTTCAAGCGAATTTTATATCTTACTGTTCTTTCTTTATATATATATATATATATATATATATATATATATATATATATATATATATTACGCATTTCACCCCAGCAATGCGGAGATGCCACTAGTAAGCAAGGGGTTACAGAGAGTCTGTAAAGAAGAGTGTTTAAGGAAAGGATAAGGAGAAGGACGGGAATCAAGATCAAGGCATCAGAAGATGTCGATTGACCTTACATTTCAATATTTGAATATTATAACTATCAGGGAAGGATGTAAGAGGAAGGCCGAGAGAAGATGTTGTAGGAATAGAAGTGGTTACATTTAACTGTTTCGACAGTGAAAGGGTGTCTAGGTAGTTCGTCACTAGCTGTGGGTTACTTAATTCTTGCCGCTGGCGAATATTGTATTTTGTTGATGCTTTGCTTATTCCTCATTCACTAACCTTTTCTAGGTTACAACTCTAATATATATATATATATATATATATATATATATATATATATATATATATATATATGTCGGAATACATGAATTGGTTTAATAAAACTGCTGCATCAATAAAATAGTTATATAGATTTTTATCAATAATTATAATCGGAAAATGGATTAAATTCTTAAATGTCTTTATTTTTCCTTTTCAGTAGGTTTTCTTGTCAGCAATTTCGTTTTTCTCGTTTAATATTTCCTTTTCTATTTATCCAATTTTTTATCCTTTTTTTTTTTTCGTGTTCATTTATTTTCTTTTTTCTGCTTTCAATTTCCGATTTCCCGCCATTCTTTCACTTGTTTTTACTTCCTTTTTTTTTCTTTGCCTGGCTTTTCTTTCTCGATTTCTATCCTTGCAATTCTTTCCAGTGTTTTCTTTTACTTTCTAATTAAATTGTTTTCTTAAAATCTTTTACCCAATTTTATTGAATGTTGGTCTATAAGTATTAATTGCAAGAATCAATAATTGTCGACGGGTATTTTTTGTCTCACAGTTAATGCTCTCAAATGTTTGGTAATCAATGTTTGCATTATTTGCATATCCCTCCCGCCAAAAAAAAAATTGATGTTTAAAAAAAAAAAACGAAATTTCTGTATAAGTTTTGTTCTTGAATTTTTGATGATCATCATAAGAAAAACATTCAGTCTTTTTTTTTTTTTATCATTAAATAAACTAAAAAAAAAATGTTTGGTAATCAATGTCTGCATTATTTGCATATCCCTCCCGCCAGAAAAATGAAAATTGATGGTTAAAGAAAAAAACGAAATTTCTGTATGAGTTTTGTTTTTGAATTTTTGATGATCATCATAAGAAAAACATTCAGAGTCTTTTTTTTACCATTAAATAAACTAAAAAAAAAAACCTTATCCACCATTTTCGAACGTTCATTAGATACAGGCGATCAAAAATAAGGATCTCTGAGCTGCGATAAAAGCAACTCAATTTAAGATGTGAGAAATGCTAATCAAGATTAATAATAGATTATTGTTTCATCTCAGAAATTTAAATAATATTACAAAATGATGTAAAGCAACAAGCTAAATAACGATTGCTTGATTGTTCTCTTTTAAAGACATATCAACTCTGGTGATCGTTTAATTATTAAAAGATATTTTAATTAAATATATTGTTTGTAACCAATTCTTTGATTCGTCGGATCCATGTCTCTCCATTTATGTCTTTAGAAAGGGGTTATTCAGTACACTCATTTTTTGTATCGACCAATCTCCAAGTAGGCTAGGATAGATTTAGGAATATATTGAAAAATTAAATATTGTCGGACAATATTTATTTGTTCCGTTTTAACGGCATATCAACTCAGTCGGTTATTTCTTTTCTGAAAGGGAAAAGTGGACTCATGCCTTTCACAAGGAAAATTATACTAAGTAAACATAAACAAACTCAGCCGGAATTCTCTTCTACGTGCGTGTAGCCGTCACACCACCTTGAATATCCAGATTGCAAAGAAAGGGAAGTTGAAGAATTGGAAATCCAAGGAATGATGGAAACCATCTTTGAATAAAATCAGGAAATTTCTTCTCCCTTGAATTCTTGTAACAACGCCCGGATTGATTAATTGGTCTGTTTTAACGTCATATCAATTCTGTTACTTAACGCCGAAAATATTTTTAAAAATACGGAGCTTGTAAGCAATTCTTTGAGTCGTTGGTTCTGTCTCTCTCCCTTTACGCAGTTTATTAGTGCTATAATTTGTGGTAAAAACCAAGTTCCCTGAAGTAGGCTAGGACAGTCTTTACTATTCTTTTCTATTAAAGATCCTCAAGACTAATCATGTCATAAACTGTTTAACGTATAGGGGCAATGTCTCGACAATCAATTAGAATATATTTTACGATATATGCCGAGGATGTTCATTCGTTAGAAGAAAGGTGTATCCTAATTTGCTTCTTAATATAATGATTTCTTCCTTCCAATAAAATCCGACGCCATCATGCCATTTTCCTTTTAATTTTGTAAAGTTGTTAATAATAATAATAATAATAATAATAATTGGGTGGAATAGTGAGCAGAGAGTTGCAGTTTAGAATAGTTGCTGTTACTTGATTTCAAGATTTGGTTTGGTTTATTTTGTTTAACGGCATATCAACCTCAATGGGTTATTTAATGCCGACAACATTTTTAGGATAGATTCGTATGAATAGAATATGTATTCTTTGGTTTAGATTGGTTTATTTTGTTTAACGGCATACCAACCTCATTGGGTTATTTAATGCCGACAAGTTTTACAAGTTTTGCTGGTATTAAAACCTATTTTTATACTTTCATAGTGTTTGACCCATTTTGGGTGGATGGTAACTATTTGACCATAGCTGTGGCCCTAACAGGTACTACCACCCTAGTTCATGTTGGACCTGGGAACACCAGCAATTAAGAGGTGGTTCCACGCTCCTCAAAACCTCACAATCATAGTCCTTGATGTCGGATGTAATTTATCGTCATACCCAAGACGCGGATGTAGTTTATCGTCTTACCCGGGACGTAGTTGTAGTTTACCGTCATACCCAGGACGCGGATGTAGTTTATCATCATACCCAAGACACGTAGTTGTAGTCACGCTTTTTGGGATTGGCTGTCTGAACGAAAGTCAAAACTAAAATAATAAAAATACTTTTTTAAAAAATGAATCGGTTCAGTAAAAATCTCTCCTTCAAATTCCCCTAAACTAATCCAGTTTTCCCGCTTTTATATTCACGCTAGCGGACAAAGAACAGCCGAGGCGTTAGCCCTTGCTTAAAGTCTTTAAGGCATTGCAGAGCTGATCGCCACGTATAATTCGTCATCCATTCATTGCCCTCTTTGCAGAGTTTCAAAAAATAGAATTTCATTAACGCCTTTCCAATTGACTGCTGCAAGCAATTAAATGTTACGTTCGGAAATGAAACGTTTCGGGTTATTATTTTTTTTTTTTTTATCGCTGTCTTTTTTTTATTATCAGATTCTTTTCAGGGAAAATGAAAAAGAAAAAAAAGAAAATAATTCTGACCCAACAAGGCGTGAATTCCGTTATTTGTTTAATATCAATGTTTGAATTCATGTCACTAACAGCTTTTTCGCGTCAATGGATTTTTATGATCGCCATCTTTGCTTTTTTTTTTTTTTACCCTTTTAACGTCTTTTTTATTTGAAATGAATTGGGTCCAAATCTCACATCACAATAGAAAACAAAACGCAAAACCAACCCTTTTCAGTCACTAAGCTTAGCATAGAAATACCAAATGGAGGGAATTTGTTAAACGATTTTCATCAAATACAAGGCCCAAGAGCCACTCAAGATACATAGATATTGAATGATATAGTTGTAGGGGCGTAAAGCGATGAAGTAAGATGTGACTTTTATCGAGATATGTAGTATGGATAACATTTGACCATATAGATCGAGAAAACAATATCTCCGGAGTATATTCAGCAATGAAGAATTCTGTGGGAGGGGAAGAAGCTGTCCGAGTAGAACTTCCTCTATACTAATGAAATATGAAAGGAATGAGGATGAGTTGAGTCTGTGTACGGATCCTAGCTGTGAAGGTCTGACCAGGTAGAACATTTGCCATAGAAATAGCGATAGAGTAACAACAGACTAGCAACGTTTCTTCTCTCTGGGAAGGGAATGTAGGTTAGGAAATAACTCGTCATCCACAACACTGTGTAGGAAGAATTTTTAATGCCAGTTTTTTTTCCATAAAAAGAACTGTTTGCTTAGAAAAATCATAATTAAAAATACTGGCTTTTTCTGGGCTAGATACGTAATTAATCTAAATAATAATCAGCTTGGTTTAGATATCTGTGATGTTTTGACTTGATATAAGATCAAAGGTATAGGAAATAATTTTGTTTGTGATAGGCTAATATTTTAAAAACGAAGGACGCGCTTGCCATGAAAAACACCATTCAGAATATTTTCAAAGTTAGATTGAAAGAAATGAAGATGAAAAAAATAGATTCTGTTAGGCCAAAATTACTTTAGGATTAACTTAATTTTTATTAAAAATGGATTTCCCCAGAAGATTAGACTATAGACTACTGTCATCGCGCTGACTACTTTCTTTCGGTTTTGATTGGGTTAAAACCTAACAGCCTGATTCCGTCATCGTTTTCTCCTTGTAGTTACATGTGCTATACATTTTTGTGGTTCGGCCTTTCGAATTCTATTGAGTTAACAGACACACTCTTGTGCAAATTAATTAAAAGAACTGCTTTTATTTCCTTTCTTCCAACATA
>CAHIKZ030004609.1:695000-757500 GCA_903632075.3 Acanthosepion pharaonis | reverse complement strand
TTCCCTCCACTGTTTACGTATCTGGTATTTATCTCGAACGACATGGGGGAGGTCTTTGATAACGCGATTGTATAACATTATAGCAGGAGACATGCCAAGATCCTGAGTGATGCACTGGGTCATCAAAATACGTGCTGCACGATCATGACATAGCCGACCACAGCTGTACATGACTGCGAATATACGCTTAACCGTTTTCATGGCAAGTTCTGTCCCGCAATGGCATTGTGTGTAGTAAGCCGATCAAGTACGTTTCCGTATTCCCCAATTCTTAATGAACGAGTCGTATTCTTGGAAAACATAAGGTGGCTCCTTGTCGGAAGAAAGTCCTTCAGGTACACCATATGTACAGAACTAAGTTCTCAGGTTGTCGAATAATGCCTTGGGATTTCCAGATGACATTAAGTGCACTTCCACTCAACAAGTGTTTACCGATCTGTGTCTATAACAATTTCTACCATGTAGGTTGAAAAAGTCAATCAAGCTTTGTTGGAATAGAAATTCAAGTTAAGACGGCAGTATCAAGAGCTCTTTAGTCTGTGACGGGGCGATAGAGTTACTCATTTGGCATTGGTTTTGGTCTGCCGGACGCTGACATTCAAACCATACCAAAACAGAGGTTGTCTGGCATTTGCTTACGTACCATTTACACCATGGTGTGTAGAATGTAGGGATTCAAGAACCTCTGCACTAAGTTGTCGAGGTATAAAAATGTTATTCTCCTTGATCTGTACTCCTTCGATGCAGTACAATTCGTCGCGCATGGGCCAAAATCGAGAGAACACCGACGGGAGGTCATGGCATGATTTGGTGAAACCAGTTCGTATATACTTAGTCAGAGTCCGACATTCATCATCAACTGCTGCCGCGGTAACGATGCTATCCCATGTGAGAGCTTTCAATCTGGGTTATGCTCGTATGTGGAGATAAATGCAGCCCTAATTACGCTGTAGACAGATTCAAATGCACCAGTTGTAGTCAACTTGCAGAATGGCTGTCTACGTTCCTGTTGTATATACGCAGATGATATTTATAGACGTCCTGTCGAGTTCTCTAACGTGATCCATGCTGGGAACCGGGTGGCGCAGTTGGTTGCATCCTTAAGGTTTTTCAGGGAGATGTTTAATACTGAAATTGTATATTAGGGTGTATTCCTTGAAATTAAAGTGAAGGGTTCTTTACGTTCTCGCAGCTTGATCTGAGAAAATGTTTATGGGTTTTTGATGGTCAAAAGTTACTAGCAAATCAGGGCATCCCAATTTCAACATCCGCTATGATTCTAGTCCATAGATAAGAGCCAGGGCAAAACCTGGGTTCAGTGAGATCCGGCCAAAATAATATTACAGTAACCATTACCACAATCTGGGTTCGTTTAGCCAAATTCACAACTGTTTTTTTTTCTGTTTTACTGTAATCTGTTGAAGGCATGTCGGCTTATTGATCTTGAAAGTTTTCATTCAGCCCTTAATTCCTGAAAGGGGGGGGCCGTAACTCTGCTTGCGATAATGAATAAGATACCTGATTCACCAATCCAAACCAGGAACTGACACTCGTGATATTTGTGGATGTAGGAAAGCGAAAGCGTTATTAAGAACAAACTCTACCTCATTCCTGCAAAATGGAATTCGCCAGGTTAAACAAAATCTCATTCTTCTCAGAGTGGGTTATATACAGGGTGGGACGGGTAAATTTTCGCTACTTTATATTTTCAATTTCACGCATGCGTGTTGTTTGTTTTTGATTTTTGGTAACTGCACTGTGAAGTAGGGTGAGTTTGGCACCGTCTGTGAGAAAATGAGCACCATGATGCAATTCCGCCAGAAATTTGGAAATGGTCTGTTGTACTGCTTGGCATTCGCGCCGGAAGTTCCAATACGAACATTTCAAAATCTTTGGATGTCATTCTGAGGTTATTGCAGAGGATTCGGAAAGAGTTGGATGAGTTTAATTATGATCACGAATGTGTTTGGAGTTATCATAATAATGACGACGTTATGCGTTCATTCATCAGGATCACTCAACACAGAGGCCTACATGAAGTGCCTTGAGGAGGTAGTGCTGTCCTGTGTCAAGAGGGTGACTACTGGAAGACCCTATGTCAGGCAGCAAGACTCTGTACCGTGCCACACAAGCAGGAAAACTGACAATTTCTGCAACCACATCGCCTCTTACGTCTGTCCACCTCACTCCCTAGACTGTAACCCCTTGATTATTATGTGTTGGTCGCAGTTGAGCGAGAGACCAACAAATTCCTTGTAACAGCAAAGATGAACTGAAGGCAAGGAGTATGGCAACATTCACCAATTTAAATAAGGAGACCGTCCAGAACAGTTGCAGAAGATCCTGAATTCATCTGGAGGCTGTGGCTGAATCCAATCGCGATTTTATTGAATAAATTAATGTTTCAAGATATTTTTGTGTCCTGTTGATAAATATATCTGTTAAAATGAGACATTAGTGTTTTTATTTTATGCGTCATTTAGACGACAATTTATCCATCGCACTCGTATTCCATTGTGTGCCGGAACGGGGACTATGAGAAGCCTTCGCGCCTATGCAATGGACTTTTCAAAACATGTTCACACTTATATCGACGAACCAACGAGTATAACCCTCTCCAGACACACGAAATTCCAGGGGAGCCAGGAGATATATTTGTACCGGCCCCATTCAGTGATAAATCTTGTGGCATCTTGCTGGGTGAGAAAACGGTAAGCTGTGGTACCCGTTCCATGCATTCAGAACTGTTTTGTCTAAGCCGGAACGGTGGAGATCTGATTGAATGGGGGACCGGGTGTGATGGGTTTTCATCATGGAAGGCAGTGTTCAGTTCTTGTAAGTACACTGTGAGTCTGGGAGAGACTTTTTTGTTGGCGGGTGTGACTACCATCATTGTCCACTATGTTGTAAGAGTGCGCACTGGTACCGGTTCAATTATACCCAAATGTAATGTCTCGATCAAGGTCTTGTTTTACTCTCTTCTCCCAATGGTTAGGGACAAGGATCGGTTTGTGGGCTGTTGATGGCGTCGCATAAGACCCAAAGGTAATGTTCAATGGCTTTCCTTTCATGGTCTGTAATGGTTGCTCTGGGCCTTTATTAAATGCGCTGGACTTGAAATGGTCACGTATCCATCGTCCCAGTAGGTGCCTGTTGGTTTTCGTTGAAAGGAACGGATGGTACTAGGTAGAATGGGTTTTCTGCGTAGGCATGTGCACAGGGAATTTTCACCTGTGCCCTTCAACGAGTTGAGTCGTGATGTCTGGGCTGGAAAATCAGGTGACAACAGATGTCGGTACTTCAGGGCAGATTTTGTTAAGTAAAAACCAGTCGTGTTTTTGAAACATACACCACGTGTCGTGGCTCACTCGATCCAGTTCTTATATAAATGAACAACATGCCCTTCATATGGAGTTGGTTATGTCTGATGCCACGTATTTGAGAACGAGTTGGCACGAGGTACTCCTCCGGAGAAATGAGTAGTTTTAATATTTCCCATTCACTTGAACACGTTTGAGTTCATGTATCGACGAATGCGAGGAGGCGAGGATTACTGTGGCTGATTCGACCAGTCTGGGTGCGTCCAAATGAAGCGTGGGTTTGAGGCATTATTGTCCCTTTTATTGCCAATGACAGAGGTGGATCTGATACACCTCCTTCAAATCGCTTTCCATTCCGTGCAAAATGAGGCACAGCACCGGGCGGTGTCAAACCGGTTTCATGAATCTGCTTTGATCTTCCAGCATAGCGTATAGTGCAAGATGGGGGGGGAATTTCAGACTAGTGTTTGAAAGAAATGAATGAATCACATCATTTCTCGTATCTTGTTGATCTGTTCGTGGTTCCAATTTCATTTTCAGTTTGTTGTGTCGGAAACCTACCACCCCTCTTGAGGATGAACTTGTCTGTGTCTGTGAACAAAGACTTTAAATAGTTGCATGTCAGTTGACATGAGGAAGATAGATAGACAGGCGATTTCTGTACCTTTTACCAACCTATTAAAACCCTTTTTATTGTTACGTGTTATTTGGCGTTTGTCTCTACTGTGGCACCATTTACCAAGGCAGAAAAAGAAAAGAAAGGAAAGGAGAGGCGAAGACCCAAAGCGTGGATGATAAGCAGAACACCGCGGCTAAGAGACAATGGATAAGGATATTTTGATAAGTAACAAAATGGCGAAAGAGTGTCATTACAATGGCAGGAAATTTGAGTGATAAAGGAATCGGGTGTATTCTGTCGGGCTGTGTTATCTGGGATACATAAACAAACCGCTCGTGGGGGAAAGCATCTGATTAAGCAAACCCCAGACGACTAGCCAAAGAAAAGTCCAATTGAAAAAAACGTTAATTTTGATAATTAACAAAAACACAGGTGAAACTACAGGGCTTTGATAGATATGAAAATTAATTGTGTCAAAAGCCGCACACGATGTGTCCACTGACCGATTTCTTTCGACGGAACATCTTTAGCCTGCGATAATAAAAACTGTGTTATCAGAAATGTACCGAAAAAAAATGAATGGGAACTTAGAAATGTTTCTATTTCGAGGCGACGGTCTGGCAGTGTTAAAAAGACCACCCATTCTGATAATTAGCGATAAGATGACTGACGAAGTCCAGGTGAGGACAAGAGTTATGATCACCATCGTTCGTATTGTTCTGTTTGCGGAGAAAGAAAAGGAAAAGAAAAGATAATTTTTTTTTGTTAAGCAAGATATTTTTTTTCCTGAAACAAAGCCGCGGAATCGTACACGCCCGACTAGGACATCATTGGTCGAGTGGTGATCACGTGACGCAAGGAGGAGGCTGTCGCCGCCCATCCAGAGGATGGGTATGAGAGTTTGCTACGAACAAGTGGGGAGGGCAGTTCACGCCCCTCTGAAGTATGGTGAGAAGGTGGGAGTAAGAGAAGGCTCCCAAAAATGGAAAAAAGTGGAAAATTCCTAACCAGAAATAAAAGAGGTGGATATGTATTTAGAATTATAGAGGAACCCCCGGCACCGACAAACCCATCCCGGTTTTGGTCGGCGCCCATATAAGCGAAGTCGCAGCGAGCAGAAATCAGTTTGGAGTGAAGTTGCAGTTTCAGTTAAGTTTCAGATGAGTTGCAGTTTCAGTTCAAGTTAAGTTGGTTCCGCCTCGCAGATAGCTGACCAAGATTCACGCAAATTCCGGACTCCTCTTCAATCCAAGAACAATTAATTTGAAGAGCGACTTAGGTCCAGACCACCAAAATAAGTTTTTTTCTTTTTACTTTCGCCCGAAGACACACCCCGGAAAACCAATTTCTTAAAAGAGCAAACAACTTGAAGTGTTAAAACTCGCCTAACGGAAAACAACGTGTCACAAATCCATAGAACGGGTCGGGAAATAGACGCAGTCCTATGTATCCAACAACTAGACATAAAGTTTGTTATCCTTTTTGATACCTTTGAATTTTTGAGTTATCATTTTATTTTCTTCTATGCATATTTGTGTGGTGTCACCCCCGTTGAACCTGATTTGCATTACGGCCCCCAACTACTGATTGATCTCGTCTGCCTAAGATCAATTCACAACGTGGGTAGGCAGACTGGAGATCAATGCAGTTACTTTGGTAACCAGGCGTTGGAAGCGAGTTGGGAACGACGAGGCTGATATCGAATCTAACCAGATTCTCATCCAAATCAGTAAAAGGTTAGAACGTCATTTTGGGTGCCGCGACCGATACCAAGCCAGTTGGTCGTCACAGGACGAGACAACACGACTGACGCGACAGGCGGACGTCACGTTTGGAGCGGCGACACTCGAACGGAGCAGCGAGGAGTGAGCGAAGGCTGTGTTTAGGAACGTCGCAGCTGACGCCGCGACCAAGGACGTCACAGCTGGCGCTGCGACAAGGACGTCACACTACTAACCCCAAATCAACATCATAACAAGTTTTGATAGATTTCTGGCATAACCTTTTTACGTGACCCCTAATCCCGCAATTATGACACACCTGTTTAGCTGCTGGACAATCTCTCCTATTAATTGATCCGTCTGGGTGGAATATCTTCCCGCAAGCCACACAAGCATTTATTCGGTGTAGAAGCAGGTACATTAGTTCTTTGAAGTTGTCGAAACGCACGGGGACCGTGGCCAGATATCTGGATTGTAGAACGAGGGTGACTGGCTAACGTCATTTAGCAACCGTGAGACAGACTTGTCCGGAGTTTTTAAACTGTTGAGTCGGTCGAACTTTTGCTCAATTGTGGCGAGGTTGGAAGGCCAAATCACCATTCGGGACGTACGAAATACAGAAGCACGCGTAGCCCTTGGCCACTCATCTGTTTATATAAATCTGGACGAGGTAACGTATGTTTGCCTGTAGTCCTACCCCTTTATCTAATGAGACATTCCATTTCTACATTGAAAGGTCTATATTGAATCAATTCCGCAGTCCAAAATTATCATTTTCTTAGAATTGAAATTTTCTTCTAGGAACTTTGCACAATAATAAATAAACCGTGTTTGAATATAAGACTGTGATTGTTGGAATACTTTTCAAAAGTTGAAAAGCTTGGCTGTACGATTATTACAAATTTAACAGTGTGTAAGTGACGGTTCGATTGCATCTTCTAATGCCCAAACTGCTAAATAGTCGACCGGATTCTATCATGTTCAACGTATGACTCTAGTCGCTTACAAACGGTGGCGTGACTCAAAAGCAGGCTTCTCCTGATGACGTTCTTGATTTAATTCTCTGACATTTTTAAACTTTAAATCCGGATAAAACAACGTGTATGGAAGCTGTCAAGATTAATTAAACTTTATCCTTTCAATATGAAACAATCATGAATTGAAGGATTTAGTCCTAAAGTAACTGTTTTAGCTTTTAATTTGTCTTGATATATATATATATATATATATATATATATATATAGATAGATAGATAGATAGATATGTATGAATATATATACTCCTCGTTTAATTATTCTTCAGTAATTGCCAATAAAACACGAAAATCTTGAACGAATTATGACTTTAATCAATCTTCTCAATCGGCTTACGGCTGCACAACGGTTTCCGTATGATCTCCAAAGTTAAGTAACGTTGAGCCTGTCCAGTACCTAGATGGGTACTGTAAGCTCGGATATACCGCGGATGTTAATGCCTCGGAATTGATAATAAGAGATCTCCCTTGTTTTTATATTCATTTACGCTCATGAATCCACCCTTTCACCCGCAGCTATAGGTTAATTAGCAAGACTTTTATTTTCCTCTAAAAATTATTACAATTTAAATTTTTTTCTGGCTCTCAATAACATGCAAGGGGTTAGTAAACCATAAAAAACCAAGGAATAAATGAAAAAAAAATGCCAATAAAGTTTCATGCTTTTATGTAGCCGCCAGCTTATGTATTAACATCAGTTTCATCTTTTATATTTAAATAGCCTCTGTACCTGATTCTAACCACTTTAACCCATAAATATAGCATGCCTTTAATTATTATATATATATATATATATATATATATATATATATATATATATATATATATAAAAAGTAAATCTAAAGAGCCAGACAACCTCCCTAGGTTTCACCAACGCGATCGACTGGGTGAACTGAGCCAGATCGGCGTAGGTGAAAACTAGGTAGGTTTTGCTGGCTCTTTAGGTTTACTTATTTTGCTCTACTTAGCATATTGAGCACTTTGCTTAGTTATTTTTACTTTATTCGTGTCGGAGGTTTTTTTCTTTGGACTCTGAACTTAGATTCTAGATGATTATATTCGCCGAAAATACATGTTCTTAGTTCTTTCTTTTTTTCACCCTTTTTCCCTTGGGTATTGGTTTGTTCATTTACATGCTAAAACACCTAAGGTTTTGCCGGACGAAAATAGCTGCTTACACTTATAAGGTTATATATATATATATATATATATATTTCGCGTCCGCATCTCGTATACACGAGTTTGTCGTTGCTTTGAAATTTTTCATGCAACAAAACGAGGCTGTCATTATTGTTTCGTCCGTGTAATGGTTGATACATTGAAATGTAATTGTCATCTTTTATGTATGCCGAGAGCTTAGAGAGGATTAAAACATGCATCAATATGGTGATTTTCTTTCGTTTTTCAATGATAATGTTAAAAGCTTATCAGACAATATGAAGGAAAATAACTTAAAATAAATAGACAAAACTTGTCTATATTATTTAATGAAACATGCATCAATATATATATATATATATATATATATATATATATATATATATATATATATATATTCAAAATAATGTATACATTCTTTAAATATTAATAGGTAATAATACATTACCGTGATGTGAGAACTTATATGGATGAAAATATGCAAAACAGATGGATTGGAAGAAGCGGGACAGTTGAATACCCACCTTGATCACCAGATTTGACACCCTTGGGTTTCTTTTAGTGGGGATTTCGAAAAGATAAAGGTTACAGCAGGAAACTTGAATCTATTGCTGAAATGAGAGTAGCAATTGAAGAAGAATATGCTCAAATACAAGAGGAAATGATACTGGACGTTTGTAGGTCTATTTCTTCAAGATATGAAAAGTGAATTGAACAGAACAGCAACCAGTTTGAGCACTTGGTGTGAATTCATCATTATAAATAAACATTCTGCCATTGCCCCAAGTAGATTTTATCTTATTTAAGTTAATTTTCTCTGTTTTTGTATATATTACTCTCAAATTCTTTAAATGTTTATACTTACTCTTGTATTAATCTTATTTATAAGTCAAGATACATAAATTGAATAAGTTATGACGATTCACAGAGTGCATACATTATTTTGGAACACTATCTATCTATCTACCCCCCCTCTCTCTCTCTCTCTATATATATATATATATATATATATATATATATATATAGATAGATAGATAGATAGATAGATAGATATAAGTTAAGTTATGAAGAACTTGGTAATCCGTATGGGTAATCCCAAGGAGGATGAAATCCTGAGAGCTCAATGTAAATTCAGAGCTAATATTTAAAAAAAAAACAGACCACTTTAAGGTACCATTATAATAATTTATTTCACCAGAGTCATTTTAAAAGGACGCCGGATCATCAGATAGCACTTCCAAAAATGAAATGAAACGAAAAATGAAATTAAAATTGATGGGTAGTGTAAGTTTTTGTAATTTAACAGAGAGTGCAAAAAGGGGTAGTTAAAGAGACATGTTAGAGTTTAGGGAGGGATTAATTTCATATCTCTCTCAAGCATACTTTGTATTGGGGGAGGAGGAGTGACCAGACCTTGACCTATTTAGACGGTTAACTTAACGGAAGTGATATATTGAAATGGAAGGGGAGAAAAGAGAAAAGAAAAAGGAAAAAGAGGGGGAGGGAAGTAAAAAGAAAGTGCCTGAAAACCATACCACGGTTTGACCCAAGAAATTGGGTAAACAGAACACTTGGGGCTGTGCTAGCACGAAGTTACAAGTCATCGTGGCCGAGGCTTTGAGTGTGCTGGTGTTGTTTAGATTATTGATAATTATAGATAACACGATCTCTCCCAGAAACTGTAACTAAGGTCTGCTCAGCATAGGTGGGCTCTGTGGGTGTTGAATAAACACAACTGTGCCTGAGCGAACGTCTGCAGTAGGGATTGGCTAGCCGTCCTAGTAGACAAGTATCCTCGAATACGAGTCGCCAGCTATTATATATATATATATATATATATATATATATATATATATATATATATATATATGTATATAAGTCTTGTGTCGTAGGTATACATTATATATAAAAACGAGTGTGTATGTCTGTGATATAAATTGTTTTTAAGTATAAGAAAGGCGGTCAGCTTCAACATAAAATCTCTTCTTCGTTTGTCATATTTGTCAGCTTTAAAATGGATTTCACTTTTGAATAAATGCATTGGCGAATAAAAAAAAAATCTGTGAAAAGAAGGCGCGCGATAGAATTTCTTTTGGCGAAAACGTCGGCGGTTTTGTGCAGCGCGAAAATACATTGATCGATGCGGATGGTTCGTAGTGTGCTGTCAGTTTACGTCCATCTCTACTGAATACAATCGTCAAGAATTCTTTAGAAGGTAGGAGGCGATTTGTTTGCTTCGAGTAGAAAACATACTCTTGAGTGAATAAATAATATCAATATGTGCTTTATCAAATATCTACTAAGATGTCTGTGGCAGTCTGTTTTGAGTAATCTATCTATCTATCTCAGTCTGTTCATATCTATCTAAGACTGTTCATATCTATCTATCTATCTATCTCAGTCTGTTCATGTCTATCTATCTATCTATCTATCTATCTATCTATCTGTATATTTCGATGCGTTCATATCTACCTATCTATCTATCTCATTTTGTTCATATCTATCTATCTATCTATCTATCTATCTATCTAAAAGAAATATCTATTTTTCTGCTTGTCGCTCTGTTAGCCTCAAGATGTTCATATCTATCTATCTATCTATCTATCTATCTATCTATCTAAGCCTGTTCCTATCTATCTATCTATCTATCTATCTATCTATCTATTTATCTATCTATCTATCTATCTATGTTCATATCTATCTATCTATCTATCTATCTATCTATCTATCTATATTTCGATTTGTTCCTATCTATCTATCTATCTATCTATCTCACTCTGTTCATATCTATCTATCTATCTATCTATCTATTCATCTATGTATCTATCTAAAAGACATATCTATTTTTCTGCTTGTCGCTCTGTTAGTCAGCCTCAAGATGTTCATATTCATCTATCTATCTATCTATCTTCATCTATCTATCTATCTATCTATCTATCTAAGCCTGTTCCTATCTATCTATCTATTCATCTATTCATTCATCTATCTATCTATATTTCGATTTGTTCCTTATCTATCTATTCATTCATCTATTCATTCATCTATCTATCTCACTTGTTCATATTCATTCATCTATTCTATTCATTCATTCATCTATCTATCTAAAAGAAAACATCTAAAAGAAATATTCATTTTTCTGCTTGTCTCTCTGTTAGTCAGCCTCAAAATGTTTATATCTATCTATCTATCTATCTATCATAGAAATCTTAGCACTTGGGATGTTGTGAAAAGATTCGAGTTACTTGTCTTTGTTCCTCTACTGTGGGTACAAATGTAATGCTGCTTGTCTTTAGGTAAATCATTTGTTTTTGTATAAAATGGTTTTATTTGAAACATATATCTCTGGAGCTTGATAGGATGTTAGATAGATAGATAGATAGATAGATAGATAGATAGATAGATAGATAGATAGATAGATAGATAATGAACTTACTGGTGGGAATAGATAGATAGATAGATAGATAGATAGATAGATAGATAGATAGATAGATAGATAGATAATGAACTTACTGGTGGGAATAGATAGATAGATAGATAGATAGATAGATAGATAGATAGATAGATAGATAATGAACTTACTGGTGGGAATAGATAGATAGATAGATATGTGCAGACTGATGTTTTTTTTTTCTATATAGATTCCCTGATCGGAGAGGATAAAATGTAATCGGAGACGAGTTATTATCAAAAAGAATCGGGACTGGTACTATTATAAGAAAACTACAACACATATCAATACGCTATTTAATCTCTTTGAAAGTAGTCCCCTACTAAAGACACAGCCCTCATGCAGCGTCTATTCCATTGCTGAAAGAATTCCAGGAAATTTTTTGGGATAGCGAGCAGCTGACATGTCGCATTCTCTTGGATTTCCAAGACGTATAGGAATCGTATTCCTTTCAAATAGGATTTGATATTTGTCGCAAGGGACAAGAGCAGGCGAATATGGCGATTATCGAATCTGGAGAAAGTTGTACTTGAACCAAAATTTCTGGGCTCATGGAAAACTCTGTGGCGTGGTGAGACGACCACATTCTACACATTTTCCTTCCAAGCACTGCTATAATTAACGGAAGTTAGAAAACACTTTATACCTTATTATATGCATGCGTGAGATGCATTAAGGTTAATTTCTGCCAAAGGGCTTCACTTTCTGTATTTCAGCTCCGTTACCATAGCAACAGCCCCAATACTTTTGTATCACAGCTCGTAAGATCAAATATGGATTAGAATCCAACAGAAGGATAGAATAAAGAACACATTAAAAAACCTTTATGAATTTAATATATTTCGCTATAATTAAAGCTTCATAAAAAATGAATTATAAAACACGGAGGATAATAATTCGGATATTTTATTCACATTATTTACATTATTCGGACTATTATCCTCATCTTCATTGTCATATTCACAACGTTTAAGCCGTTGTACGCTCCGGCCTTTATGTCTATGTCTCTCTATATATCTGTCTATATCTCTGAGATGAGGTATTATGATTACTTGCATTATTTATATTATTCAGAAAGTTATCCTCATCTTCATTGCCATATTCACAACGTTTTGGCCGTTCTACGCACCGGCCTTTATGTCTACGTCTCTCTATATATCTGTCTATATCTCTGAGATGAGGTATTATGATTACTTGCATTATTTACATTATTCGGACTGTTATCCTCATCTTCATTGCCATATTCACAACGTTTCGACCCTTGTACGCTCCGGCCTTCTTCGAGTGATTGGAATTTCGAGCCGAACACTTTATTTCGTTCACTGGGGTAGATTGTTCCACGTTTCATGGCACTAGAACCCTACCCCGATATACTTTAGTATACAAATATACTAGACTATGATTAATCAATAATTTAGAGCAGCGGCACTCGCATGATACATACATGAAAGAAGAAGAGCATAAATTGAAAGAAAAAGAGGAGAAAGAAAATATTTATTTACATCATTTACATTCTTCGTATTGTATCCATCATCTTCATTGCCATAATCACAACGTTTCGGCCAC
This sequence comes from Acanthosepion pharaonis, assembly GCA_903632075.3. Classification (NCBI taxonomy): domain Eukaryota; kingdom Metazoa; phylum Mollusca; class Cephalopoda; order Sepiida; family Sepiidae; genus Acanthosepion; species Acanthosepion pharaonis. The sequence continues at coordinate 744,635 of CAHIKZ030004609.1, read as the reverse complement.
TGTACGCTCCGGCTTTCTTCAGGTGATTGGAATTTCGAAACGAACCCTTTATTTTGTCCACTCGGGTGCATTGTTCTAGTTCCAAATTAAATTGTTCTAGTTCACGTGCCATGGACACATAGCCCAGTGGATAAAGGCGTTGTTTAGAGAAAGTGACGACACCCAAAGAGTTGTGAGTTCAATACGCGGCTACAGCAATGGGGAACCGAAAAAACTTGGAAAGTTGAGTTAAAGGGAAATAACTGAGACATCCGGAAAAAGAACTGGAACAATCTACCCCGGTGGACGAAATAAAGAGTTCGTTTCGAAATTCCAATCACCTGAAGCAGACCGAAGCGCAAAAAGGCTGAAACGTTGTGAATATGGCAATGAAGATGAGGGTAACAGTCCGAATAATGTAAATAATCATAATACCTCATCTCAGAGATATAGACAGATATTCGTTTTTTTTAATTACTGTTTTCCATTGATTAAGTCTTATTTCTTGTGGTCCTAATTTACTTCAAGCGTTTGAGTGGAAGAATAAACTTTTTCTAATTTACTGGATTTCTATTAATTTCTTATGAAAATCCATTGGCAATCAAGAAGAAATAGACTGTATGTGATTAGGAATTAATGCATAAACAGATTGATTTGTTTCTACCGTTGAACCATAAATCGTCTGTTTTTTAAACTCTGCAATCATTTACCGACACATGCCCGGCCTTGGGTATGACGATAAACTACATCCTCGTCCTGGGTAAGACGATAAACTACGTCCAACAGCAAGGCCTTTAATCAGGAGGTTTTGAGGAGCGTGTAACCACCTCTTAATTGCTGGTGTTCCAAGGGTGGTAGCGATTGTTAATGTCCCAATTATGGGCAAATAGTTAACCCCCAAACTGAGGTCAAAAAGTGTAAAAATAGGTTATAATACCAGCAATAAATTGTGGGGGGGGGAATTATTACGAGCAAGAGATTTTTGAAGAAAAAATTATTACCAAAATTAATTTTTGGAAAAAAAAATATTATCAGCAATAAAATCTTGTCGGTTGAGGTTGATAACCCGTGAAAGAAACGAAACCAAACCGACACATGCTTGCACCTACTGCATCATTATCTTAAATTTCACTGATCATTTCTTAATTTCTGATGCATTTTTCTCCATTTGAAGTAAATTGCGATAATTGTAGGTTTTATTATTTACTCCAAAATCAAATAAGATTAATATTTTACCCTAAGCCATTCGAAAAATGCATTGACATAGATATAATAAATATAGATATAATATAAATATAAGTATATATATATATATATATATATATATATATATATATATATATATATATATATATATAAAGAGAGATAGATTTTTTAGAATAACCATGATTTTTCTAGATAGAGTTCCTTCTATTTAATCGATAACTGCTTGAGGTGATGGGCTCATAGCTTTACCAAATGATTTGTGCGTAAATGAATTTAACGAACCCGAACGGAATTCGAACAGACCTCACTAGTTTATCATTCCGAACGGCTATTCATTACGCCACCCTCACACCTAGGAAGTAAAGAATGGGACTAGCAAATATCAATTGATTCCTGATGATATTTCTATAGAAATGCATTAAAAATTAGAAAGAAAAGAATTGTCAAATACCAGGAATTACTGTAAGCATTACTAACATAATAGAACTATTATGTGAATACATTTGCTTTATTGCTTCGTCTTGCCTCCGAAGACTCATGCTCAGTGCATTCAGATACTTTATTTCAATTAAAAACCAGTCAGCTAAACAGGATCAAATTGTTCTGGTATCTGTTGTCTCTTCTCTGCCAAACATTGTTCAGTTTCTTCCTTGAGAGATTAGAAGCGCAAAAGTACACCCCCCTCCTCCGACTGAGTCATCTCACATTGTTGTAATATACAATATCTCCATATTCAGCCTGGATATCAAGTAGGAGCTATTTGTTTGGTGGTGGCACAGGACTTTAGAGTGAATAATATTAAGTCCTTATCACTGGTTTCATAACTTGATTGTATTTGAGATGTTTAGCACAGAGAACTTGTTGGTGAGTAATAAAATGGAGTTTTATAACTTTACCTGCTTCACAGAGTTTATTACAGATTAAGGTTGATAATCCACTTTGTTCACCAGTCATAGCAGGTACGCCATCCGTAATAATCCGAGTGACTTTATTCCACGATTGGCAGAGGCCAGGAATTAGTAGGCATTACTTATATAATAGATCTATTTTCTGTCCAAAGTACATTTTTATACTGTTATTTCTCTTCAATACAAGGTTCAATGTCAACTCAAGGCAGAAGGTTATTGAATGAAATTGTTGTAAGGCGGAGTAGAAAGAGAAAAAAGTGCATATTATGAGGACGTGTGTGCGATTGGAATATCGATTGAGGCTGGACTTGAAGTGACAAAGCTTTTAGTTGTCGGGGAAGCATTCTCTCAAGGTAACAATCCTGGGGAAGAAGCTGTCTGGGTCGATTTTTGCCACCGTGAACTTGGTATGACAGGCCCTAGCTGAGAAGATCTGGTGAGTCTAAGGAATGAAACTCAGCCGGGCATTTGCCATAGTAATAGTAATAGAGCAGTGAGAGTCAAATGACGTTTCTTTCGTGAGATAAGGCATACAGAATGTAGAATAAATTCATCATCCACAAAGCCGCGTATCCGCTTTTGAATTTTAGGCAGTAAGCATGTATCTACGCAAATAGATAAGTCGTACTCAATTCTTGCTCTTGTAAAGTTAGACCATAGCAGACGAGTTAGGTATTTCTTGGAGCGATTCAAGGAACCGAACATTCTCTCAGCGTCTTTTGCAATGGCACGAATCTACGCATTCCATTTGAGCTTCCGACCGATTAGGTGTTCAAGACAAGGAGCCTTTTTGAGAGTATGACCACCACTAGTATTGGTTCATGTTTGGAGACTGTTCGGTGCTGATGAACTGCTTCTAGCTTTGATTTGGAAGTATTGAATTGTGACGTCACCGCGTCTGCCTCTCTGCCCCACACTCCGTCTGAAACTGCGACGACCAATGTGACTTGGTATTGGTCGCGGCACCAAATGTGACGTTCTAACCTTTTACTGATTCGGACGGGAATCTGGTTAGATTCGGTATCAGCTTTGTCGTTAAAAGCTCGCCTCCAACGTCTGGTTACCGAAGTAACTGCTTTGATTTCTAGTCTAACCTACCCACGTTGTGATTTGATCTTAGGTAGACGAAATCAATCAGTCGGCGGGCCGTAATACAAGTCGAGTCAGAACAAGGGTAATACCGCACAAGTATATGTCAAAGAAAATAAAGTAACGACTCCAAAAGTTCAAATGTGTTAAAAAAGAATAACAATATTTTATATCTGGTTGTTGAATAGAGGACTGCTTCTTTCTCCCAAACCGCTTAGGCAAGTCTTAACATCTTAAGTTGTTCTTTTTAAGAAACTGGTTTTTGGTGTATCTTCAGGCGATATTCGTAAAACTTGTTTTGGTGGTGTGAGTCTAAGTCGTTATTCAAAAATAAATTGTTCTTGGTTAGAAGTTGAAGTCGTGATGCGTGGATCTCAGTCAGCTTTCTGCGAGGCGGGTCTCAGAGTTCACAGCTCAACTGCAACTAACTTCTCTCTGACTCAACTTCCAACTCCAACTCAACTGCTTGCCTGTGTGACTAACCCCAACTGCCGTCCATTCGCTGAGACTCTGCTTATATGGACGCCGACCAAAACCGGGGTGGGCTTGTCGGTGTTTGAGGTTCCTTAATAATTCTAAATCCACAATAAGGATCTTCTTTGTTTTCGGTCAGGAAAATTTATTACTTTCCATTATTGGAAGTCCTTACTTTCTACTTAAAGGGAATCGTCCTCCCAAATTCTTCCTTTCTCATATTGGTATCTCACACCAATCCTCTCAGAGAGCGTCAACAGGTTTCCCCTCTCTCTCACAGTGGCATCTCACACCAATCCATTCAGGGGGCGTCAACAGCCTCCCCTCCTTCTTCATAGTTTACCTTCGCCTACCACTCACGCCAACCTTCAGCCAATGAACGCTCAGCAGTGTGGGTGTTTGCAATTATCGCTCAAAGGAAAAAAAATATCTTCTTTTTTTTTCTTCTTTCTTTTTCTTCCCCGAGCAGACCTCTACGAACCGTAGTGTGGTCCTTAATTTCTATCTCAACCGAATGTCATCTGGACTTTATCAATCGAGATTTTCGCCAGCGTCAAGTGGGTGGTTTAACTGGACGTATTTGCATTCTGTCGCTAATTACCTCTTCCGATACAAACTTTTATCATGTCGAGGTTTGGACAATAAAACAGGTGTTTTTTTTTAAACCAATGTTATCTCCGACGGATAGTTAATGGTTCATTCTTTTCCCGTTATCTCTTGGTGGCCTCACAATTGGTTTTCTCGGTCAGCGCATGACCTGATTATCATTATCTCCCAGCTTCTGTTTCGTAGGCCACTTGACCAATTTGAAATTTTCATTATTGCCATGGACAGATTGCTATCTTCCTTCGCCGCGCCATAACATAAATTAATTCGACAGATCCGGTATCTTACGAATCTCCTATCTTCTGCGTGAGAAAAAGGATACTTTTTCTTTTCGCAAATGAAAATAAAATCTTTACTACTTTTCTTTGTTAGAAAAAATAACATCGCTCAGTGTCTTTTCGTGATAGCTTCTTATCACCTAAATTGATTCTCGCCTTTTTTTTTCAAATGTAACCCTAAATAGTGTCACAGAATAATACCAATCAGTGTTTCCCCCGTTGATCAGTGAAAGTTAGGTCAGAGGGGTGATCAGGTGTCGGGATCTGGTCATTTGCAGGTAAAAGGCTATTGTTTTCCTATAGAAATGCATTTAAATTTAAGAATTGTGTTCTCAGTGATTAGGAATTAAAGGGTCCTCTCCGAAGGCGCATAGTAATAGCAAAAGATACCTTCCAAAAGCAAGTAAAGTATTAAGAAACGGGAAAATTTCCTTCGAAACAAAGAAAAGAAAACTGAACAGTTACGTAATATCATTATTTACATTATTCGGACTATTGTCCTCATCTTTGCCGCCATATTTATTACAACGATTTGGCCGTTGTAAGCTCCGGCCTTCTTCAGGCGGTTGGAATGTCGAACAGAACCCTTTATTTCGCTCACTTGAGGACACATGGCACATGAGTTCAATACCCGGTTAAGGCAGTGGAGAAATTTCAGAGGGGAATTAATAGGAGATAACTGAAAACTGACATCAATTAAAACATGGCACGTGAAACTAGAACAGTCTACCCTAGTGAGAGAAATAACAGTTTCAGTTCGACATTCCAACCACCTGAAGAAGGCCACAGTGTACAACGGCCGAAACGTTATAATAAATATGGCGACAAAGATGAGGACAATAATACGAATAATATAAATAATGTACATAATACCTCATCTCAGAAATATAGACAGATACTGAAAGGCCGAAACGTTGTAATAAATATGGCAACAAAGATGAGGACAATAGTCCGAATAATATAAATAATGTACATAATACAGGATCTCAAAAATATGGACACGTAATATCAGTCTTCCTATATGGCAATAAATGCTGGACAATCTCCTCACAAATGAAGAAGAAACTTGAAACAACAGAAACAAAGAAATGATTACAGAACTGTTATGAAATATCAGTCCTCCTATATGGCAGTGAAGTTCAGAATGGAAAGTAGCAAATCGAAATTGAAATAGCCAAGTTCAGAATGGGACGTAGCAAACTCAAAATGAAATAGATAATTCAGAATGGGACATGGCAAATTGAAAATGAAATAGCCAAGTACAGAATGGGACGTAGCTAACTCAAAATGAATGATGCAAATTCAAAATGAAATAGCTAAGTTCTGAATGGGACTTAGCAAATTCAAAATGGAAGAGCCAAGTTCACAATGGCACGTAGAAATTCAACATGAAATAGCCAAGTTCAGAATGGAATGTAGCAAATTAAAATGAAATAAGCAAGTTTGATTTGGGACTAAAGTGAAATTGGTTCAAGCAAATCAGGTAACGCCGGAATAACCAAAAACAGTTTCATAAACTGACAAAAAACGAAATCATTGTCAACAAATCTAACAAGCTTCGAAAGTATTTGGGAAAGAAAATACCCAAACCCTCCCGTCTGACACCAACGACCATGCTACATTCAAATTCACATAAATAACCTTTCTTTCATATACTAATGAATGAAATGAAATTCAGCAGGTCGACATGACCGTGTTCAAATACCTAGGTAATTTGAAATGTGTACAGAGAGATTTTTCACGTTTATATAATTAACTGGTCAGTTAGTATATATATATATATATATGTATATATATATATATATATGTGTGTGTGTGTGTATAAATGTTGGTTAAAATCACGTTATTTAGATTTCTTCTTTATTGTACTGAGTTCTCTTCAGATGAGATGTCCCTGTGCCAGTCATGGAGAGAAAACATTACAATTTTAAGTGATTTAATGTAAATAAAAGAAAAAATCTATAGCGACAAAGCTTTCTCATCTCTAAATTCTGCAAAACGAGAAATGACTTCTGTCTTTTCTTTCTCACTGTCTCTACGTTATTTAAGTAGATTAAAAGCATCGAACGGAAAGGAAATTTTTATCGAAACTCTGTCAAAATCGACGAGAGAAGTCGTACAGTTTGGAAGCTCTTTGATCATTTCTCTGCTGGATCGTCGCCTTGTCAAGACGATATTAAAACCTGCGAATCTCGATAAACACCGCATGTACTCGAAAATAAGTCGATATAGTCTGCGCTTTGTTTCGAAGACCAAATTTATGACAGTTATATTCGAGAAATTACATTAGAGAAAAAAATATTGTACTCGTCTGACTAACTGGTCTTCGTGACCAAGTTGGTTAAGGCGTACCGAGCCTAAATGTAGTTTCTAAATCACCATGAACAGAATCTGCTTTCTTGTTGATAGGACATTCCCTGCAAATTATCACTGAAGATCTTGGAGAAAAAACTATCAAAATACAAGGGTTTGGAAGTGGAAATCTAAAAAATGTGACACATGCGAACATTCCACTAGTAGCTGGAGCTCTCGGATTGATTGGAAAGGGTGCCGATAGACATATTGAACGGATTCCTGGCAGCCCATGACTTAAAGAAATAAAAAAATTAAACTCTTATGTACAGCTCATAGATAACAAAGTGCCTTATCTATATGAAATCTACATGATCTTAGTTTTTTTGTTTGTTTTTTTTTGCAAAAATGGTCAGTGGAATATGTCGTGAAGCTATTTGTGAAAATAGGTCTCTGGGTGGAACCCGGAAGGAACAGTTTATACAAGAAGAATGGCAGGAAATAATATATATATATATATATATATATATATATATATATATATATATAGAGAGAGAGAGAGAGAGATAGATAGATAGATAGATAGATAGATAGATTGCCATAGACATTTAGCTAGAGTTTGGGTCTCGTTTTATTTATAGGTCAACTTATACGGGATCATATCCAGTAATAACTTTAAAACTAATACTGTAGTTTTCTGTGACCGAAAGTGCTTAGGAGAATAAAAACTAAGCAGATTTACTAGAATCTTTTAAGCCACCCTTCTCAGAGCCTCTAGCAACTGTCTTTAAAGATTATTGTCTTCAGCTCTTTTGACCAATTCATTAGCCATTTTCAAGAGGTTCTTTTTTAGTCTATTTTCCTATGTTTTTTAAGTAGTAGAACTTCTATGTTGTGAGTGACTTAAAAACAGCCAGGGCGTTACTATTAGATTTTCTGACAATGACAGTGTTATATACAAGTTTTTTGTTGTTTTTTTTTTATAGAGAAAGTAGTTGAGTATGAGTGTTTAAGTGCTTCCTTATGATGTTTATTACAGGAAAATATAGCATCAAAGAACCACGTGAATATATATATATATATATATATATATATATATATATATAGATAGATAGATGGAATGCCATATAAAAACTTTAGAAAAACATGAAGACTAATGGAATTTGCGCCTCAAAACACTCCGTACAGACAGGGTTAACCACAAATTTAACAACATAGATGAAATTAATATATAGCCCCATAAATCAAGCCCTACCCACATTTCTCACTCACAGAAAGCAGACATGCTTGCAGAGGTGTTGAAGTCTCACATTTATACACACATTCATACAAATATATAGACTAGAACACATCATACACACTCCCAAATAATTAAATGATAACATACACTTAACATATACACATCCCCCTCCCGGCAACCAATAAAACTTTCAAAATGACCAAGAATGGAATTCTGCGACTCATGAATTTCCACAGCCTCTGTCTTAAAAACAACTTGAATGAGGCCGTTTGACCAACACGAGGGCCAATTAAAATTAACTATAAAAAACAAATGAAAACTACAGATAAAGTTCATTTTCTTCATAAAAAAATTATTTCCTGTAGTTCAATGCTACTAACAAACAAAATTTTTTTTTTCCTAAAATTTTTTTCCTGATTATGGCCATTGCTGGTTTAAACTAGTCGCGGAAACTATTTGAAATAATGAAACAAAAAAAAATATATTAATACACAACCCTGTATGTCTGAAAATTTTAATTATTTTATTGTTCAGAACGCACACACACACACACACACACACACACACACACACATATATATATATGTTATCTATTATAAAAAATTTAAGACGGCCAAACTTATCCTCAAAAATAACAACACACCAACTAAGTCAAAATTACAAAGAACGAACATGCCCTTTAAGGAACTGCGTTCCTCACCAAACCGGACTCATAAATAATTACATCGGCTACACAACCACATGTTTATCCAGACGTCTTACATTACACCTATCTGATCACAGTTCCATCAGAACACATTTAAACACACACTCAGATTTACCCAACACTATTAGGAACATACTAGTAGAAAACACAAATATATTAACTGCATCCACTTGCAAAAAAAAGACTAAAAATAATGGAAGCTCTAATAATAAAAAAGAAAAAGCCAACCCTTAACAATATTAACTATGAACAAAGCCATAATGTGCTAACCGTATTCGGAAATTAAAAACATCACTACCACACACTGAACATACACAGAACTCACACACTCTACTAAGCTGATAATCGAATCATCCTTGATAATGGCTAAAGGTATAGCCGAAAGCGCTCGGAAATATAAAACATTCGGACAGTTCTGACACATCTTTGTCCAGAAATGAAAGCTCTTGCCAGAACAGAAGAAAAATTAAATAAAATCTCAACCGTAGTACCTTGTCTGTCGTTTTTAATGAAACATGCAATATATATATATATATATATATATATATATATATATATATATATATATATATATATATATATATATGAAATAGACAAAGTCCGACAATTATTTCAAGACTTTTTTTATACGTTCTTTTTATAGATACAAATATTTAAGTAAATGCTCTGTTTATAATAAACAGTATTAAACAACATTTACCGGCCTGAATGTAGAAGAAATTTTCATAGTAAATATGCGTCTTTCGAGAGGAATCGAACCTGTATCCTATACGGAACCGTCACTTAGCCTGACGTGCTTTTACCGATTGAGTCACAGCGGAGCGTTTCGATTAGCAAGATCGATTTTACTGTTTTTAAACTACAATTCTCCATGTATTTCTGTCGTACATTCATATCTGCTCGATGCGTATCCAAATATAAAGAAATGACATCACACATTATGAAATGGACAAATCGGGTGGTGTAATGGATAATGGCTCGGAATTTTTATTCGGAGTGCCGAGTTTCAACACGCGTTGGGTTCATTATATTCACTTACGCACAAATACCCTTGGAAAAATATGACTCCATCATTCTGTCCCCATCTATGGGTTAATTAGTAAGAATTGTATTACCAAAGCATTATTTACTAAAAAAAGTCTTACATTCTAAAAATATTTTCTGGCTTTAAATAACCTGCAAAATGTTGGTAAGATGTAGAAAACATTGAAGAATCAATCAAAATGAAATTGAGTGCATCCAGACATGTTTCAAATTACGCTTCCTTGTGACACAGAGCAGATGAATCATTCGTTGTCAAGCACGAGAGGAATTTGCGTTTATTTCTGTTACATTATTGGCGGAAGATTGGTGCAATTTTGAGAAAAGATCGGTAAAAGTGCGAGCGAGTCGTTAACCTAATTAAAATGCCTTCGTGAAAATGTTAGAATTTAATCGTGTGTCTTTCAGCGCCGCCGCCGGATAAATGAAATAGAACAAGGTGTGCTCGATAAAGTAAGAATATTCAACCAAAAGCAAAAGAATAAATGCAAATGTGGACAGAGCGCGAAATTTGGTACGCTCAAATATACGTGTGACTGATCGCAAAAGAAGAGAATAGGGATAGGAAGAGTTTTTGATAGATTTTTAAGAATAGGATAGGAATAGCTAAGCTGTTCGGTTGAGTTCGCAGATTTCTAGCAAAGAAGGTCATCAGTATAGGCGAACTACTGTCGTTATCCCCCTGACTTAGCCTCGTTCTGGTTTAGGTCTGTTTTCAAAAGTGAAAACATCCCTATAAAGATAAAGGTTTCCTTTGATATCCAGTAAATACGTGACTAGATTATTGAAAGTTATTCTGGAAAACGGGTTCCAAGAATATTCCTAACAATGGCACTATTGTCATACCAAATGCATAGCTTCAAAGAGGGGAGTATATTGAAGATAACAGCAGTCATTATTGACCAGATAAGAAAACTACCTCCCCATGACCATGAGAGCGATGAAATTGTAACACCTGATATAAGTCTGGTTTGGTTTGTTTTGTTTTATGGCATATCAACCTCAATGTGTCATTTCATTGTATTTAATATCCCACCCACGAGGAATATATGTGGCACGAGGCCGAGATTAAAGTGGGTTTCTCCGAGCCCGTAGGCTCGGCCAAAAATATACCCTTTGAACCCGCCTAGACGGGTTCAGGGCCTGTCTACCTCCCCGGAGGAAACCTTGCCCTTCGGCAAAGCTTCGTCAGGGTTCCTCTCTGCCAAAGCAGAGAATTCAACAGTCATGAACTGGTGCTGGTTACACCGTTCAATGTGTCATTTCATGCCGACAACTTTTTTTTTCCTGGTAATATTTTTGTTTTCTCAAAAATATATTTCTGTTAATATATTTTTCCTCAAAAAATGTATAGCTGGTAATGATATTTTTATTCAAAAACGTATAGCTGGTATTATTATTATTTTTTTCAAAAACGTATAGCTGGTAATATTATTTTTTTTTTAAAACGTATAGCTGGTAATTTTTTTTTTCAAAAACGTATAACTGGTAATATTCTTTTTTTCAAAAACGTATAGCTGGTAATATTTTTTTCAAAACGTATAGCTGGTAATATTATTTTTTTTCAAAAACGTATAGCTGGTAATTTTTTTTTTTTTTCAAAAACGTATAGCTGTTAACATTATTTTTTTCAAAAACGTATAGCTGGTAATATTTTTTTCAAAAACCTATAGCTGGTAATATTATTTTTTTTCAAAAACGTATAGCTGGTAATTTTTTTTTTTTTTCAAAAACGTATAGCTGTTAACATTATTTTTTTCAAAAACGTATAGCTGGTAATATTTTTTTTCAAAAACGTACAGTTGGCAACACTATTTTTTCAAAAACGTATTATCAGAGGCCTTGCTGGACGCGTATGTAGTTTATCGTCATACACAGGACACGGATGTAGTAATGTTATTTTAAAAAATGTATTGCTGGTAATAGTTTTTCTTCTTCAAAAATTTATTTCTGGTAATAATTTTTACAAAGTATTTCTGGTATTAAAACCTAGTTTTACACTTTCATAACGCTTTTTACCTCAGTTTCGGGATTAACTATTTGCTGGGACCCTAACAGGTGCTACCACCCCGGGTCAGAGTGGACTTGAGAACACCAGCAATTAAGAAGTGGTTCCACGCTCCTCTAAACCTCCTGATGAGTGGCCTTACTGTCGGATGTAGTTTATCGTCTTACCCAGGACGCGGATGTAGTTTATCGTCATACCAAGGACGACCGTATATAGGCAAATAGGAAACAAATTTAGTTTAATGTACTTTTAAATGTAATTGCTCGGGTGGATCAGTACGTCCTCAGCGACTACAAATAATGTAATTATTAGTTGAGTTTTGATTTGAAATTGTCACATCAGTCTAAGGAAGTAATATATATCTCTGAATTAAGTGCATTGACACGGAAGGAGAATATTTCTGTCTGAATTTCACGAACGAGTAAAATTTTTATGTTATTTGCATTTATACAATTGTCCTAATCATTGTTGTTATTATCACGTTTCGGTGCTTGTATCCTTTGGATTTCATCAGCTGCTTGTTGAGTGGAGTAAGCTTCAGGGAATTTCAAACTGAACTGTTTAAATAATCTACAAGGTGGACAATAGTTGAGCAGAATGAAATTAGAAGTAGAGAAGATGTCCTTAGATATGAACAGAGGAGCGAAAACCGTCTAGCCGCGTAGAATTAAAACTAAATGAAATTTTAGACCAGCTTTATATTAATGAAAATGGTGTCAAAACATATTGACTTTAGAGCTCTTTAAAACTATTGAGGAGTACCATCTTCAATCTCATAAAAAAACAACAAACCAAAAAAATAAAAATAATGCAGCTTTGATTTACTGAGAGCGAGTTTATTTGAAACCGAAAAATTAGTTTTAGAGTATAAAGGATAAAATATAAAAGATATTTGGGGGGGGGGGTTAAATCATACTTATTAACCCATATATAGGGGAGAAGAGCTAGATTCATAATGTAATGTTCTTGATGAATTGATACGTTTTCTACAGCCTATCATTTTTTTTTCTTGTTATTTTTTTTATCCGTTTCTGTTTCTCTTGGCACTTAACTTTTATCATGACAAGATCTTGACATACAACAAATAGGTCTCCTTCCAAAACCAAATGATATCTCCGAAAGATAGTTAGTGGCTTATTCTTTTCTTTTTTTTTTTTCTCTTTTTTTCTCTTTTTTTTTCTGTTTGGAGTGGTCTCACCTAATTCTTTTTCGGTCGCATGCTTGACCCAGTTTCGATTATCTTTTAGAACTCTGCTTTGTATGCCTCTTGACCGAATTGAAATTTACATTATTGCCATGGGCAGATTGTTATCTTTACCCGTAATCTGTTTTTCATTGTCGCGTCATGGCATAAATTAATTCTGACAGGACCCGATACGTTACGAATTTTCTATCTTCTGTGAAAAAAATACCTTTCTTCGTAAATGAAAATAAAATCTTTACCCATTTTTCTTTTGTTAAAAAAAAATAACATCGGTAACATAGCTAAATAGTGTCACAGGAATTTCTACGGATAAGGGAATATCTATGGCTATTTTATTATCGTAAAACTCACCATGAGTTTCTTCAAACATTAACTTATGAATTAAGATTCATCAAAATATGAAACCTGTGAAATTTAAACTGGTTAAAACTAGTTATATTAATTATTAATATTAATGTAATTAATTAATTATTAATAAAATATTAATAAATATATTCATTCCACGCCATGCTAAAGTTTTCTGTTGACCTGAAGTGGAAAGAATATATGAAATCAGTTGTTAAGTTTGCAGCTAAGAAAGTTGGTTCAATATGTCGTGCTGGACAATTTTTCCCGCTAGAATCTATTTTACTCATTCTTAGATCTACCATTCGTCCATTCTTTGAATATTCCTGCCACATCTGGTCTGGTGTAACTCCTATGTATTTAGAGATTCTTGATAATATCCAAAGAAGAATTTGCAATATTATTAGTCCTGATTTGACATCAGCGCTATAATGTTGTTTCCCTGTGTTTTTCTGACGAACTTTCTTCTAAGGAACTTAGACTTTATGAAGTTAAGTGCAGTACTAGATTGGTGTCAAGGTCTTGTTATTTTACAGCTGAAATACTAGATGTAACCGTAAGTTCTATGTTAACAGTTTTTTTCTATCGTACTTCTCGCTTATTGAAATCTTTCCTAGCTTTTTGCTTCCCAGTCAATTTTAATCTTAAGAATGTAAATTCAATGTCAATCGTTATCTTCTGTCTTTTTAATTCTTGTTCTAGTATAGTCTTCTCTCTTTAATACTATATTTTCATCATACTCTCTAACAATCGATAACCTCTTGCTTCTTAGTGGCTTTATTGCTTTGCTTGGGGTGAAATTATTTCAAAAATATATATAAAATAAATAAAAATCGAACGAAAGAAAAAGGAGAGCAACAAGGAGCATGCAGAAAAAAAATTGAATTGTAATTGGGTTTTATGAATGAAAAAAAAGAAACGGTTGAAATACGGAAACTCACTGACTGTTCAAAATTCCATGGCTTGATTGATAAATAAGAGGAAACAAAGGGAGGAGAATAATGAAGTGAAAATGATAGAAATTTATTCCTCTTCAAAATTCCGATTATATTTTTCGACATCGTTACTCATTTATTCTACGCATTAACGTTGTAGCGAATTCCTTGTTCTTCTAAAGTTCTGTCCAGGAATAGTTTCAGGATTAAGTAATTTTGTAACGTAACAACCCCACCCCCACAAAAAAAAGCAAACAAACCGTATTTAATACCCGTTCCAATATGCTGTCTGTTTTGAAAAATCTTTTGTTGGAATGAAAACCTTATTTATCAAATAAACCTTCGTCGATATTTTCATGAGTGCATCTGTTTATGAAACAAATAAATAATCTTCAGAACTGAATACGACTTGTGTAATCTACTTTTTTTTTTTTTTTACTCTGAATCAGTTTCTTTAACCGGAATGCACTTCCAAATCCAAATAAATAATCGATTGCAGTCATTCAATATCTGCTGCACGGAGATAGATCAAATTAACAAGCAAACAAATTTGTGAATTATAAAAATTCTCCCGTATGGAAAAATCAATATTCATTATCAGCGTGCGCCTTGCCGCTGCTGCCGCTTCTGCTGTTATTATTATTATTATTATTATTATTATTGTTGTTGTTTTTGGTATTATTGCTATTATTAATTTATTTTTATTGTTATTATTATCATTGTTATTATTATTGTTATTATTATTGCTGTAACTATTGCAATTATTATTATTATTATTATTATTATCGCTGTTATTATTATATTGTTGTTATTTTTGTTATTCTTCTTCTTATTATTTTATTATTATTGTTGTTGTTATAATTATTATTATTGCTATTATTACTGTTAACCACTTAGAATCATTTCGTTTACCCGTCGAAAAGGAGAAATGTTAGAACGCCACTACATGTTAATCTGAATAATATAATTTCATTTTTGTATGTCGTTAATTTGCGGCATCTCATGATGTGACAGTGTAAGAGCTTGATTCGCAAATCATTTAATGCAAGACAATATTTTCAGTTCTTCATGTGTGAAGTGATAATTACTTTTAGAAAATAAATGTTTGCCCTGATGTCTATATTTATTACTACATCCGCTGGTCACTGGAAGCTCCAAATATTCTAACCAGGTTTCAAAATTAATCTACGCTTACTAAAAATTTACGAATTATTCCCATTGCTATTTTTTAAAATTGATATTCGGATTAATATTATCATTATTATTGTTATTATTATCGCATCAACGTTTCTTCAGGTAGCCGCCGACCAGGCTAATATTCCGGAAATTTCTAACTAGACTCTTTACTCAACAAGGCTATATTGTTATAGTTTCAATGTCCATATCTAGGGATTTTTTTCTAACATTTTTTTAGTGTTGTTCATTTATTGCACACCCGGTTTTTCACTGGTTCTGGTTCTATGCACCTCGGTTCAGGAATTGAACTCACAATCACTAAGTCATTAATTTCGGCTCGTGGGCCAGAAAAATGGAGAATAAACGAAATTATCCCTCAACATGAACACTAGAATGAGGCCTTTCCGGTCGTGTAGGTTAAATAAAGTGTTTAGTTCGAAATTCCCTAGATAGATAGATATTATCCCTAGACAGACAGAAATTTGGTTAAACTACATAGAGAGAGAGAGAGAGAGAAATTTGGTTAATCGAGACAGAGACAGCCATAGTGGATATAGGGATTGACACTGCATACTAAATTTCAAAAGATGACGCGTGAAACTGTCACCATGCAAGTATTACTGTCTATATCTATACACGCTCGATCTTCGACATTGTTCCTCTATATATTTAGCAATTTTTTAACTGTATATATATATATATATTTTATATATGAGTGTGTGCGTTTTATATATATATATATATATATATATAACGTCATCACAGCTGTGGCTAGACATCCGGTTGCCTCTAGCTAAGATCGAAACCCAACTGAATTGGTGTCAGTCGGAGATTCTAACCATTAAGCCGTCGGCGCACGATAGGGACGAAGGTGGATTTTAGCGTATTTATATTTAGAAACACGCCCAGTGACCGACAGTGACTCAATTCGCATTTGCAAAGAGTCTCGCTATATAGCTATAATAGTCACTGTTTACCAACCCCTCATATATATATATATATATATATATATATATATATATATATATATATATATATATATATATATATATATATATATATATATATGTGTGTGTGTGATTATATATATATATATATATATATATATGATAAATTAAGAAAACGCCTTAAAAAATTGATATCGGTAATAATTTATTTCATGAATATTGTTATATTCATCTCTTCAGACCTAAGGTTTTTTAAGAAATTGAATTAGTCCAGACAGACAGACAGACAGATATATCAGGGTAATAGAAGAAAGGGACAAAGATAGAGAAAGAGAAAAAGAAAGAAAAAGTAAAAGGCCAAAATATTAATAATAAAAAAGGAATAATAAAAAAAGGAAGAATAAACAAAAAAATTACAAATATAAAAAACAAAATTAAAAATATAGAGAAGAAAGAAAGAGACAGACAGAGAGAGAGAGAGAGAGAGAGAGAAAGAGAGTGAAAGAAAAGAAAGGAAAGAAAGTCTGCTTTTTTGACTATTATGTTTGGGTGATTATGTAGTTTTTTTAGCGGCATTTTGTAGTTGTTTTATGAAGATTTTTGAAAAGTTTTGACTGCTGTCGTGTCGATTCTTATCGCTAAGGAACTACGTAATCACCCAGATATAACAGTGAAAAAAGCAGACAAAACCAACATCGTCTTTGTCGTAAACAGTTCGGACTAAAACGCAAACCTTGGGAAAATACTCAAAGCCCATACAAAATTAAAAAAAATAAAATCAACAAATATATAACCAACCAACTAAAATTAAAAATCAACACATTAATCACTGCTAATAATGCTGAACAGGACAGAACTTTCTAAAATAGTCGGTGATTCGTCGTCGTCACCCGTCACTCTCGAGAGACCATAGAGTAGCGCAGTGCGCTACGAGCCTGGTCGGGATATATGGAGAACAAGGCCTGCCCGGACGTCTAGTTCCCCCTCTCGACCTTGCTAGCAGAGTCCAAAGGAGAAGATAAACCAATACAGTTGGAACCATCGCGGCTGAAATAGTTGCCGGAAGGTAGCACAAAGTGCCGTCCATCCGCCTTAGGGGCTTCACTCCGGGTTTGAATTCAGAGTTGTCCCTCTCCTAGACCAGTTGCCAACCAAGGCTATAGAACCCAGTCTGTCCTGCCATTTACCCCTAGCTGAAGGGAGAAGAAGAGGATTCACACCTTTCCCAAGGGTATTAGCACGTAAGTGAATGTAATGGATTCGACTGGAATTCCTGAATCCAAGCCGCTATCCATTACCCCACCGTACCTCCTACTTTCGGTGATTATAAACCCAATTACATATATGGCACTTTAAAAACACACACAAAAGAACGATCCTCTCCACTCCATTATATCGCAAAATCCCACCCCTGTTTATCAATTAACAAAAACCATCAACCAACTTATCACACCATATCTCTCTAGCAAATACAACATAAAATTAATTCTCGAGGCAATCCAAATTCTAAAAAAAAATGAAAAACCTAACATTGAAACTATAGCTTCACTCGATTTCGAAAACTTATTCACTAATGTCCCTGTTTGTGAAATTATCGAGATTATTATAAGAAACATATACAATAATCCATCTATACCTTCGCTTAAAATTAGGCCAAGTATATTACGAAAACTACTGATAATTTGCACTGTCACAGTTCTATTCTATGTTCACAAAAATAAAATATAGATACAACGTAATGGTGTCTCCATAGGTTCAGTTCTTGGTCCAACTTTTAGCAATTTCTATATGTCTAATCTTGAAAAGAACATCTTTAACAATTTTAAAAAACCCTCCACCTACCTAAGATACGTTGATGATATCATTTTAATGGTCAGGAATACGGCAGAAATACATAAACATTAAACCCAGAACAAATCTGTATTTAAGTTTACATACGTACTTAATAATACCAACAAAATTTGTTTCCTTGACATACTGATAAACACTAATAATAAATAAGTTCACTGTCTCTCCATAAAAAAAAAAACTATGAGCAGAAATTACTGCACCCTTAACTATAAGAGCGAATGTCCAAATTACTATAATAAAGCAATTATATATAAAAAAAACCTTAATAAACCGTGGAAAAATTAATTCATCCACAAAACATATTTTCTACAACGAACTAACAATATATAAAACAAACACTCATCAATAATAATTTCCCTAACTATATTGTTGATGAACAAATAAAATTCTCCATCATAAATCTTCACACAAAATAGAACATAATACTTGTCCACCTAACACCAAATATATCACCATTTTATATCGTAACCAAATATATGCAAATTAATAGCAAGACAGTAATATTCTTGAAAAATTATCAAAACCTAATACATGCACCACAGATCTAAGTAAAAAAAATAAAATTAATTATATACTAAACTAAATCCACTATACTTAATAAAATCATTCGTAATGACTCTTCCACTCCCATTAGCATGTTGCAGAAAACAAACATTGTTTATAAATTTAAATGTCCTCTGGGAGATTGTATCTCCAACAGTAAAAATAATATTTATGCTGAACACACAACAACAAAGTTCTCACGACAGTTAAATGTCCATTTGAATAACACTTAGAACATTTCTGAACATTTACAACATCCCTGTTCACATTATTTACATTATTCGGACTATTGTCATCATCTTTGTCGCCATATTTATTACAACGTTTCGGCCGTGGTACGCTCCGGCCTTCTTCAGCTGGTTAGAATGTCGAACTGAACCCTTTATTTCGCTCACTGGGCAAGACTGTTCTAGTTCCAGGTGCCAAGGACACATGGCACAGTGGATAAAGGCGTTGGTTAGATTCAGTGACAGGACCCAAAGAGTGAGTTCAATACCTGCTTAAGGCAGTGGAGAACTTTCAGAGGGAAATTAACAGGAGCTAACTGATAACTGATATCCATTAGATATGGCACGTGGAGCTAGAACAGTCTACCCCAGTGAGCGAAATAAAGGGTTCAGTTCGACATTCCAACCACCTGAAGAAGGCCGGAGCTTACAACGGCCGAAACGTTGTAATAAATATGACGACAAAGATGAGGACAATAGTACGAATAATATAAATAGTGTACATAATACCTCATCTCAGAAATATAGACAGATACTGAAAGGCCAAAACGTTGTAATAAATATGACGACAAAGATGAGGACAATAGTCCGAATAATGTAAATAGTGTACATAATACCTCATCTCAGAAATATAGACAGATACTGAAAGGCCGAAACGTTGTAATAAATATGACGACAAAGATGAGGACAATAGTCCGAATAATATAAATAGTATACATAATACCTCATCTCAGAAATATAGATAGATACATGTTCACATTCGCAATTCAGGAAAATCCTTGTCGAAAATATCTCCATACTTTTTCACGAAAAGAATAGACACAAACTAAAAATGCTTGAAGCTGTTTATATTATGGAATTGAAAGCAAACGTTAACAAAATTAATTATGAATAATCCACAAACGTTTTAAAATGTGTAAAATAGAAAGTTTAAAATGCCAATGTTTGTAGTAATAATTCTTTCTTTTATCTTTTATCTACTTCTCTTTTCGTAAAATCTCTCGAAAACATAGCTAGTTACCCCCCCCCCCTTAAACGGTGATCCGTACCTTTGCCATGATGCAGCAAACCTCACTCTACATATAAGAAATCTAACGAAACATATCTCAATGAAAACATGGTGCCGAAATATATATATATATATATATATATATATATATATATATATATATATATATATATATATACATATACGCATGTGTGGATGTGGGTGTATATTATTTATATTCTGACTATTGTTCTCAAATTTCTTGTTGCTTTCACAAAGTTTCGACCGCTGTGCTCTCTGCCCTTCATCAGGTGTATCTTGATCTGAGTGACCTGCAGAGCATTCTGAACTGAACACTTTATTTAATTGTTCTGATGAACTTTCCTCTATGGAATTTTGACTTTAAGAATTTAAAAGAATTTAATTTTATTCAATGATCATGAAAAAAACATTACCAACAATAAATTTTTGAAAAATATAAAATATTACCAGCAATAAAAACCTTGTCGGTGTGACGTCGTCCCCTGGTCGCATCGCCAACTGTGACGTTCTATTCTGGTCTACCACGGCACCAACCGTGACGTCCCTAAACAGCACCAATTGTGACGTCCTCGCCGCGGCGCCAGCTGTTCGCTCCTCGCTGCTCCGTTCGGGTGTCGCTGCTCCAAACATGACGTCCGCCTGTCGCGTCAGTCGTGTTGTCTCGTCCTGTGACGATCAACTGGCTTGGTATCGGTCGCGGCACCCAAATGTGACGTTCTAACCTTTTGGTGATTCGGGTGGGAATCTGGTTAGATTTGATATCAGCCTCGTCGTTCCCAACTCGCTTCCAACGCCTGGTTACCAAGGTAACTGCATTGATCCTCAGTCTGCCCACCCACGTTGTGAATTGATCTTAGGCAGACGAGATCAATCAGTGGTTGGGGCCGTAATGCAAACCGAGTTCAACGGAGGTGATACCACACAAATATGCATAAAAGAAAATAAAATGAAAACTCAAAAAGTTCAAAGTATCAAAGAAAAAGGTAACAAACTTTATGTCTAGTTGTTCGATACATAGGACTGCATCTATCTCCAGACCCGTTCTATGGATTGTGACACGTCGTTTTCCGTAAGGCAAGTTTTAACGCTTCAAGTTGTTTGCTCTCTAAGAAATTGGTTTTTCGGTGTGTCTTCGGACGAAAGTCGAAAAAAAAACTTATTTCGGTGGTCTTCAAAATAATTGTTCTTGGGTTGAAAAGGAGTCCGGAATTTGCGTGAATCTTGGTCAGCTAGCTGCGAGGCGGCTTCAACTGGAGACTCAACTCAAACTTTTCTGGAACTGAACTCACTGGAACTGCTGGAACTAAACTGATTTCTGCTCGTTGGGGCTTCGCTTATATGGACGCCGTCGGGGGTTCTTCGATAATTCTAAATACATATCCACCTCTTTTATTTCTGGTTAGGGATTTTCCACTCTTTTCCATTTTTGGGAACCTTTCCTTACTCCCACCTTCTCACCTTACTTCAGAGGGCGTGAACTACCCTCCCGACTTCTTCGTAGCAGCTTCTCATACCTACACTCTGGATAGGCGGCGACAACCTCCTTCGTGCGTCACGTGATCACCACTTGACCAATGATGTCTTAGTCGGGCGTGGACGAATCCGCGGCTTTGTTTCAGGGAAAAAAATATCTTGCTTAACTAAAAATAATTATCTTTCCTCCTCCTTCGTGCGTCACGTGAACACCACTTGACCAATGATATCTTAGTCGGGCGTGGACGAATCCGCGGTTTTGTTTCGGGAAAAAAAATATCTTGCTTAACTAAAACAAATTATCCCTTCTTTTCCTTTTCTTCCTCTTAATCGCCGTTATCATTTCTCTAGCCGCAAACGGGACAATATGAACAATGGCGGTCATAACTCTTGTTCTACACGTGGTTTTCGTCAGGTATTTTATCGCTAATTATCCGAATGGGTGTCTTCTTAACACGGCCAACGTCGCCCCGAAAAGACATTTCTAAATCCCCATTCATTCTTTGGCGAACATTTCTTGATAACATAATTTTATTATCGCAGGCATAAAGATGTTCCGTCGAAAGAATTCGGTCAGTGGATGGCTTTGATACAATTAATTTTTTCATATCTGTCCAAAGTCCTTTTAGTTGCCTGTTTTTCGTCACTTATCGAAATAACATTTTCATTTGAATTTTTCTTTGGCCAGTCGGTCTGATAATAAGATGCCTTCCCGTACCAATAGTTTGTTTTCATATCCTTAGATAACACAGCCGTCGTCAAAACATATCTGATTCTTTCTTTCTTTCCATTTCTCTGTCATTGTAATGACACTCTTTCGCCATTTGTTACTTATCACGATATCCTTCACCCATTGTCTCTTAGCCGTGGTGGTCTGCTTATCATCCACGATTCGGTCCTTAGCCTCTCCTTCTGCCCTCTTTTCTTTCTTTTCTTTTTCTGCCTCGTTAAATGGTGCCACATCGGCATTAAACAACCCATTGAGGTTAATATGCCGTAAGATAAAACAAACCAAACCTAACTTCAGTAATGTTCTATCTTAATTGGTTGTTGGGTTTCGTATATGGTGAACATTAGTATAAAAGAACTGGTAAATAAATCTGTAAGATTGTCAGTATACGCATATGTTACTTTTTATTCAAAGAATCGGGAAAATCATGGGAAAATGACCGTAGCTACAAATATTGTAGACTAAACCATAACTCTTAGATGGCATTGCATGGAACTTCCTTCTACCCAGGGGCATTATTATAAGCGTAATACTGTCCATTGTCTCTATACGTCACCGTTAAGATAGAAATCTGCTTCCATGTTGAATATGATACGTTTATTTCTATCTGTCTATTCACTGTATAAAGTATTCCCAATCGGCCATGAAACCATCTCGATCATTATGATGCAATTCCAGGACTAATTAGACTTTGTATAGCTGCAATTTATTGGTGGCTAGATTGCGCTAAATGGAACACCGGTTGACTGCAAGCATTTTCTTGTCGGCGTATATGGACTTGGAGGCTTTCCTTCACACCAGAACAGATGTTTCAGGAGCGGTTCTTCTTCGACCAATTCAATTCGTGATCGATTACAGAAATTATGGATTTCTTAAAAAATCAAATCTCTATATATAATCCTATTATAATTGTGCCTGTCCCGCTCTTTGTTAGCTAGCACGACCGTTACGCCCTGCCATACCTGCTAATAATAAATAAAGGACTATTCTGTTTCGTTTGCGGAGAAAGACAGGAAAAGGCCCTGTTGTTTTTTTAAAAAAGCAAAGATTGTACTAACGATTCTCCAGTTATTATTTTTTAATAGTGTTCACCATTACAAGGCTCGGGAGACACTCGAGGTAGAGTGCTACAAAATAAGAGGCACAGCTTATGCGAATATTTTCGAAAGATAACAGTTAACCCTAAACATGAACAGGTTAAGATTGTAATGATCGGAGTAGCAGGCTCTTGTGAGTCGGTGCCATAGAGCAGTGGTTCGCAAGATGAAAATGTTTGAGTAGAAATTACTTCTCAACAATGGATTAAGAAGAGAATGAGTGTGATCTGCTATAATGTGCGTGGCATGGCGGGTCTTAGCTGTGAAGGTGAAAACTGGTGGAAGTAAGGAGTTTAGTTTATCTGAAAAACTCACCATGGAAACGCTAAATTCATGTTGTAGTTTTCATTTTATAGCACCCGTTCCGATATATTTGGATTAAACCTCGTATATATATATATATATATATATATATATATATATATAATGAAAAGTTTATAATCCGTATGGATTATCCTAAGGAGGATTTAATCCAAAGAGCTCAATGTCAAACCAGATAATAAATGAACCCTTAGGGTTGTCTGCTTTCTAATTAAATTAAATTAATACATACATACATACATACATATATATATATATATATATATATATATATATATATATATATATATATATATACCTGTCCTGACATTGAGTTCTACCTGGATTCTATCCTCTTGGATATATATATATATATATATATATATATATATATATATATATATATATATGTGTGTGTGTGTGTGTATTGACCACTAATATTATCTCTCTCTCTCTCTCTCTATATATATATATATATATATATATATACATGCATGCATATATACATATATATATATATATATATATATATATATATAACCTAGTGAGCCAGAACCTACCTATCTAGGTTTCACCTAACGGATCTTCAGGGTAATACTGGCTAAAGTGGGTGGTTGGCCCAAACGACAGTTTAATGGAAAAAAAAAAACGGCCACCCGGAAAGCTAAAATGACCCTGAAAACATTGGTTTTTTTAGTTTCATCTCTATTGTCTTTATTGAGCAGTTTTAAATTTTAACTTACGTTAGTCTGTCGGTGTTTCTTTTTTTTTTTTTGGCTAGACATTGCAGTGCTGATTGATTATTTCCAACTAGGATGAATGATTTTAGTCTTTTTTTTTTATCGAATTTTTCCCTAATATCGGTTTGTTCAGCATAATTTTAATTTACAAATTGTATTATTTGCTTCTTTTTCACACCACACGACTATAGGTATTAAATTAATATATATATATATATATATATATATATATATATATATATATATATATATATATATATATATGTGTGTGTGTGTGTGTAATGAAAAGATCTATTTTGTTTGTATGCATTTAATTACTTTAATCACATGCAAATGAAACACACACACACACACACACATATATATATATATATATATATATATATATATATATATATATATATATATAAAATAAATTGTCTTACATAGGATATACCACAACCGCAAATTCACTGTGACTCACCTGCTACTTATCGGATCAGCGTGCCATCAGACAACACATTAAGAACAGCATAAGGATCATAGTAATTCATCGAGTCTGGACTGAGCGGCTTGGAGCAACAATATTGGCAACACTGACCTGCGCAATCGCTGAAATCTTCGTACTGATCTGAACAAACTGGCACCATATTTGTTATCAGCACGGTGATTTGAGCGTGCTAAATTATTAGAAAGGTTAGTAAAATTCCCAGAAATGAGCAAACAAAACGTTTATTAATGTTACACGTGAATGTTTATGATCCATAGAATTTGTTAATTGTAGGATGTCATCTGCTGTAATGGCGCGAGATATGTCAAGAATTGCTTCCCACAACTCAGCGTTGCTCCTGAATTGTCGTCCGTTGGCGTACTGTCTTCGCTTCATGATGCTCCAAAGGTTTTCGATCCGGAAAATTTGTTGGCCACTTCATTTTTCGAGGTCCATCGAAGCCTAACTGTTTCAAATATTCAGTAGTCTTGTGAGCAGCATGTGAGCAGCATGTGAGCAGCATGTGAGGGAGCATTATCTTGTATAAAAAACAATGGACCTTCTGAAGGCAATTCTTTGCCTTTTCTTCCACGGTTCAAGATGTTCCTTCATAAACGCTATGTATGCATCTGCAGTCATTTTGACGCCATCTGGTACTCTCCATGGGCCCACTAATGTTTTTCCAATAATTCCACCTCAGATCATTATGCCTCTACCACCTTGTTGGCGTTTCAAACGCTGATGGTGATTCCTTTGCACCATCTATCTGGCCCATCAAGTGTTGCTCGAGTTTCGTCTGTGAACAAAACTTTAGAGAAATCAATATTCATATTGTCCTCGGCCCATTTCAATCGATTTTGAATGGGATTTTTCGTCAAGGGAGGCTTCGATACAGGTTTGACTACTGTTGTTATTTCCCTCAGATACCGACACCGAGTACTTTTAGACACAGTAGGATCCCCAATGCAACTGAAAGCTCTTGACTGGTAAGTCCAGGGTTCTTCCTGGCCTTTCATTTAAGTCGTGACATGAGACGACGTGAAATAACCCTCGGCTTGCCCTTTTGCGTACTTGTGCCGGGTCGGTGTTGAACTTTTTCACTGTCTGATGACACCTCCCTATCATTTTAGAAATTTCTAGGGTAGATTTACCTTTTGAGAGTTCTGAGGTGATAGTTTTCTTTTCAGCATCACTTAAACTGCTTTTACGGCCCATCTTGTCACTAAATTCTTACACTTTTCTAATAATTTGGCACGCTCAAATCACCATGCTGAAAACAAATATGGCGCCAGTTTGTTTGCATTGCGCAGATCAGTACAAAAAATTCAGTGATTACGCAGGTCAGAGTTGCCAACATTGTGTGAAAATATTGTATGAATTGATTGGACGGTTTTTGAAATATTAGAAAAAATGTTATCTCGATAATAATTTGGCACGCAGTGTATAATATGTAAATAATATATATATATATATAAATTGCATATGTATATATTTATCTTTGTATACACACACATTGTATATTATATTTATATTATTTTTATTATATTATATATTTATATATGTGTTTTTGCGCGCGTGTGTCTCTGTTTGTGTGTTTGTTTATCGCCTTGAAATAGTGGAAAAGTAGATATATACCAAATACAATTAAATATATGTAAAGTTATTTGTCAGTGAATATATGAGTGTACAATTGTTACGTAAAGTTCTGAGAGTAAAGAACTGTAGCTTTTCTATGGAATTTAATCGTGTACCCACTTGAATGGAGCATGACAGAGATAAAAGTGGAAGTCTCAAGCGTACATGTGACTAGAGACAAAATTTCCGTAGCTGCCGTAGCCCTCCCCTGAGTCAGATGTACATCCTGCGGGTATGGGTCCTGGATCTAAGTAGAATAAGAATTGTAAACCCGCACACAACTTTTTTTTATCATTTATTTAATCCGTAAGCCATCTCGAAAGGAAAGTGTCAGAATTATGCGTTTAAAGTTCGAAGAAGCTAAGACAAAATTAGATTGTTTATTACAATGTGGACCGTAAAGGGATTCTGGGTGAAACAAAATGAGCCACCGTTACTACTCTCAAAGCGAGCCCAAAACTAGATAAACAGGATGGATTGCTGTGTTACTGGTCGGATTAGAAGTTACTGGGAATTTCGAGTTTGAATTTGGACAGGTTCTGCTCCAATTTAGACCAACTAAAGGCAATAACTAATGAAAGACTTCAAGAATATGTCTCTTGGAATGTTTTCGCGCATCATGAGTAAACATCCGACATCTCACTGCAGACCAGGAAGGAATTAAAGTCTGGCTGAGATTCCCTACGATACTCGGCATGCTCACTTATTGTTTGTTTAATCTGTAAATAAATAACATGCAAATTAACAAATTATGTCGATGGCGGAACTCATTGCCAAGTATTGGAGTGCTCATCGACATTTTCTTTTGTGTGAAATGAGTCATATGTTGGATCTGAAGAGACGATAGCATGGTAGTTGTTGCAACTGAGTTATCAAAAAGTACACACACACACACACACACACACACACACACACACACACACACACACACATATATATATATATATATATATATATATATATATATATATATATATATGTGTGTATAAAATAAAAAGAAATAACTTTAAGATATATAATCCGTGTTCTTATAGATATTTTTATTTTTACAAAAAGAGTTCAATGTAAATTTACAGAGTATTAATATTATAAATTAATTGATTTAAAATATGTTTTTTTCGCTACACAGTTCTAACCAAAAAATGGAAGCTGAAAGCCCAATTTAATTTTGTAATTAAATTAAAGACATTAGTTCCATTTCATCCTCAAGGAATTTTGGAGGAACTTTTTTTAAAATTACTGGGTTTTAAAGACACATCTAAAATCATAATTCACGTTTCCAAGGTCACAGATAAATCCACTATCACTAGACAAGGGGTGTCTGCGTGTTCATTATCGCTGTAGTTTGATGTATCAGTTATTAGTTACGTTTTGGTAGGGGTAGGGATGTATTCTTCAATGAAATCTAACATCCGTTAAATGTATGTCGTCTGGATTTTTTTTAAAATTTTATTGTTAACGGCAAAAATTCTTACGGCATTTTTTCTATTTGTATATTTAAAGATTTTTGTGGGGTGTTTAGGTTAGAATACGTTTTATTTAACTACGATTTGAAATATTTTTACTTTTAATTTTTAATTTTTAATATACTATATTTCTTTTAAGAACAATTAAATATAATTAGAATCCCTTACAGTATGTAGAATTATTATCACATCAAGTATAAGTATGTAATTTTTTTTTATATTTAAATAATATTTAAGTAAAATTTATGACAATGACGGCAAAATTAGCTACTTAATTTCATTTATTTAGTAAACCTTTTATATAAATCTAGTAATATATTGTTTCTCATGTAAGTACAAAGGACATAGGTCATTCAAAAGCTTACATCTTCTAGCATTATTACATATTAATTTCATTTTACTGTATGTGTTTTATTGGATTCTTTTAATTGCGTGTAGTACTAAGAGGGAGCTCTTTAGGTATGGAAACGTTTTATTTAATTACAATTTAAAAGAAGTTTAGGTTAGAATTCATTTTATTTAACTACAATTTTAAATACAACCTTAAAATATTTTTCATTGTTAGTTTTAATAGACTATATTTCATTTAATAGAAGTAAATGTATTAGAATTACTTACAGTAAGTAAAATTATTTTTATATATATCAAATATATATATATATATATATATATATATATATATATATATATATATATATATATATATCTGAGGCACGGTGGAGTAATAGGTAGCGGCTTGGATTGAGGAAATGGAGAGCCGAGATTGAATTCCAGTCGAATCCATTACATTCAATTACGTGCTAATAACCTTGGGAAAAGTGTGAATCTTCTCCCTCCAGCTAGGGGTAAATAGCATGACAGACTTGGTTCTATAGCCTTGGATGAAGGACAACGCTGAATTCAAAACCTGCGGATGGTTGTTTGGGGACCTTGTGGCATTCGGTGCACCAGGTCTCTGTATTCAGCCCTTCAAAAAGTGTAGATGGTTCTGCACAAAACCTTCACCACTATAATCAAATTTCATGTGCTGATGTCAGGCTGACAGTTTCCTAGGAACTGATCTGCTTGACCCTCATACGTCGAATTTGACGGGATAGTCAAGTACGAGTATATATGTCAAATTGTATAAGAACGAAGAGTAAGGTCACAGCGTTCAAAGCATTAATTTAAAAACAGTGGTCAATACAAAAAGTAGAGTCCTAACAATTTATTTATTTCTTATGCAGTGTTACATTACAACATGCACATATCCACTACGAAACTGTACATTTTTGTTTCAACGTCAAAAAAGGAAAATCTTTTTTAAACATCTAATCAGGTGAGGAATCACGGTGTTACTAAAAACTGTTATCCCGAAATACAGTTACCGAAACAAATATCATTTACTTCCGTCTTTTTTTTCGAATTTTCATAAAAGGTATTTTAGAATTTACACGTGGAGATGGAAGAGAATCTAAGTCATTAGTAATTGCGGGCGAAAAAAAAGAAAGGGAAAAGGAAAATGGGAAAAGGAAAAGAAAAAAAGGGGAAAAAGAAAAAGGAAAAGAAAAAGAAAGAGGTCATGGGAACAGGAGGAAGTGATAAGCGCTAAGAAAAGATAAATCTGGCCATAGAATTCCGTTAGAATGTAAAAATTGAACTTGGATGGTACAGTGTCTCCCAGTCAAGTCGCCATATTGTATCCCTGGCCACCCGCGCTACATGAGGAAAGTACATCCTTATAATTAAACAATGTTGGCTCCTTCTGCTTCAGTGTCAGTTGCAAACGTTTCAACTGCTTCATAGTGATGGTTTGGCCCGTTGGCAGCAGTTCATGTTGCACTACTTGTCGACTAATCCATCAGATACAGAGCATGATCTTGAGTGGGTTTAGAGATTGTCTTGTGCAGTGAGTCACAGTGTCCAGTTCAGACAATCAATGTCCGGCACGTTTGGGTGTGTCATAAAGAGCCCACTGTTTGTCAATGGTGAGCCTTTGATTAAATGTGGGTAAGTTACGTTGCTGAGAAAGCAACCAAAAACAGGCTGTCACTCATTGTTTCTTGTTGGCTTCCGACATTGTGTGGAGTTCACCTTTCTTATGTGTTGCAGGCACAGTCAGACTGTTTCATCAGAAACCCGGAAACGTCGAAGATTTGTCTGTTGTCCTACTCTATAGCCCCCTTCAGGGCATCACCATCCAGGAAATGTGGCTGGTCACAGCGGGGTTCATTACAAAGTGGCATATCTCCCAACCTAAACTTCTGGAATTTATGCGTGATGTGTACGTTCACTCACAGCATTATCTCTCAAGGCTTGACGTATTCGGCAATTTGATGCATCTCCGAATAAGTCACAAGACATACAACTCAGAAAGAGCTGCTTCGACGCTGTCATGTTTCTTCGGCACTGATGTCTGTGAAAGTAAAAAGACACAAAAACAATAAAAAAAATGTCATGGGGTGTGTTTTGTAGGTGCCCTGAGAGTGTGCAGTATTATATAACGAGTGACTAGGCCGTGAATCGGATTAGCTAGGTATATGGTAGTAAGTAACGACAACTCTCAACCGATTCCCTAATTTTCCGCCTTGTGCCAAAATAGTATTTTTTATACAGTAAAACTCATTAAATCCCAGATTTAAAATATAAAAGTTCATTTGTCAAAAATATAAGATATTAAATATTTATTATTAGTTATATTTGGCTGATGTCGTAAAGAATGAAAGAGTTTGTTTAATTAAATTGGCTTTTCTTAAATTAATTGCTAATTAATATTCAGTGGTCAGCTTCGAGAACGAATTATTTTGTCTAAATACGAACAAAAAACAAAAAACAAAACAAGAAAGAACAAGGTTGAATGAACAACAAAATTAAGTTTATTTCAAGATTTACAGGGTGATTGAAAAGTAACTCCCTATTTTATGTATAATGGACTCTCCCATCTAACTATAATTTTTACAACACGGGAGAGTCCATCAGACACAAAATAGGGAGTTACTTTTCAATTACCCTGTATAGAGTGCCAGTTGTGACTTTAATTATCTCAAATGGTTCACGGAAAGGCTGACAAGAGCGAGAATAATGCAAACATTTATATTCTTTGCTCCCCTTTAT
Organism: Acanthosepion pharaonis; assembly: GCA_903632075.3. Lineage (NCBI taxonomy): Eukaryota > Metazoa > Mollusca > Cephalopoda > Sepiida > Sepiidae > Acanthosepion > Acanthosepion pharaonis. The sequence continues at coordinate 713,547 of CAHIKZ030004609.1, read as the reverse complement.
TTTTCCTTGTGTCAAACTGAGCTAAGCTATCACAACTAATGATAAAACTTAATAATTAATTCAATTAATTAATGTGCTTATTAACACGCTTGATCACTCAAAGTGTATGCTGAAATCGATGTTAATGAACGAATTATTATTTCATATTCTTTCATTAATGAAAATACGTTCAGGCTGGCATGTTTTAAGAATCAATAAAGGCTAAATCGATTTCAGAATCAATTACCGATTTTTGGACATTGATTCTCTAAAGAAAGATAGTCGTCTAAAAAAAGCGTACAAGTCACCATTTCAATAATAGAAACCAATTAATATACATACTGTATATGTGATACTTTGAAAGTCACTTTTTATGTAATTTAGCGGTTTATTTAATTTACAGTAATTAGTAAAATGTTGTCGGGAAATCGTAAATGTTCTACATATTCTGTATTTATGCTTATTGTCATTGGTCCACACTTCATTTTCCAGGAGGTACTATGGAAGCCTGGGAGCATGTTTACTTGTCTCTATCAAAATATTCAACTCATCCAAGAAAGAAAAGGTGTTATATACCGTACCTATGAACACTAATGGGAATATCCCAATCCTCATAAATATGTTAGGCGCTATTGTAAGTGGACTTGATCATAGAGAAAGTCGAAAGTGAAGCCGCGCTGATCAATTTAGATCAGTCCAAAGCCTTCGATAGGGTTGACTATCGATTCCTGGAGGCTGTCCTTTCGGCGGCCACTTTCGGGCTGTACTTTCGCACCTGTATGCTACTCCTGTATGCGACTCCCGGTGAGCTGGTGGAGGTGAATGGGGTAAGATCTGAGCCTTTCGTATTGTCTCGCTCCATTCGTCAAGGTTGTCCGCTTTCACCTTTGCTTTACGTTCTTGCGTTGGAACTTTTCCTTCGCAAGTTTAAGGCGAATCCGGTCCTGCGCGGAATTTCCCTACCTGGGGCTAAAACCTCGGCCAGGTATTCTGCCTATGCTGACGAAGTTTCGGTTCTTGTGTCGAGCAGAGCCGAGATTAACGAAGTCAGCAAAGATATCAGTGGTTATGAGATGTTGACAGGGGCCAAGATCAACCGCGATAAGTCTGTTGGCTTGCGGTTGGGTGCGTGGAAGGGAGTTTCTCTTTCCGGACCTTTCCTCTGGACGGATGAGCCGGTCAAAATACTAGGCGTCTGGTTCGGAAATGAATTGGTAGGAAGTACGAGGGAAGGCCGAAAGCTCAATTAATTTGTGGTTTCGGGTGAATCTTTCCTTGAAGTGGAGGGCGGAAATATGTTTCACACATCTACCCGATTATCCTTTACCGACTCTCTGTACTTCCACTTCCGTATGCCGAACTAATGTCATTATTAAGGCTCTTGTTCTCTTTCTTATGGAGAGACAAAGCCGCTAACTTATCTGTTATGGTCCGGTTCCTTGTACAACTGTGATAGTCCAAGGTAGAACCAATAAAGAAGAACTCGAATACGGATATGGAATAACACAGATATATTACAAACAGGAATATATACAGAGAAGTAGAAAGTGTTAGTACGAATAATCAGGTTTAGTAGTAATTGTCTGAACGCGACTCTGTTTCGGACTGCCTCTGACTCGACTGACTGACTCGCTCGCTCTGACTGACTGACAGACTCCTGACGGACTTCACTCCAGACTTCAGACTGAACTCCCTGCTTCCTCTGGAGGCACAGTATTTATTACCTATGGAATAGTCCATTATGTTATTATGGGTAAGGTCCCCTAACAGTATCTTGGGAGTTCTGTTGCTTTCATTCATTCATCCATCTGAAGGTGGTCTGGGTATACCTAGCATTGAGATTCGTCAATATATGCGTCAATATATGCTTCGCATCGGGTTCCTAGATCGAATGTGTCGCGACTTGGATGAGAAGGGCGCCTTGTGGAAGGAAGATGCCCGTAAAACTTTCCCATCCCTGGGAAGTGTACACTCGAGGGAGCAGTGGTTTACCTACTTCACGCCGCTTGCGAGTATTCTATGTTTTGATTTTATAAAGATTACCATTTCATCTCCAAACTCTGTTTGGGTTATTCCTCATTGAGTAATCCTTTCTAGGTTGCCACAAAAGGAAAGAAAGATACGAAAACAGATAAAGTTTAAATCCAAAATGTTTATATGCCAGAAATTGTTTAGGCCTCTTACAATATTATTTTCATTTGTGTATTTTATCAGGTTATTCTTATGAAAATATATTTCGTATGACAGAAAACGGACTGAACTGAGGATGATTTCTTAATGACTATTCTTACTACTTCAACTCGGACTGGTACTTCGACTACTACTTGGGACTGGCCACTTAAAACATTGTATTTTTATTTACACCTGGCGTACGGTCGTAGTAGTAGACCCATGTGCATGTTCAATTATTTAACAGAAGAATGCTCAAATCTATTTCCATTGGTGTTGCTTAATAAATGCATGGGTGTAAGCTTAATAAATGCTTAAAAGACTTGAAACTGCAGATAAATACCTTGATATATAGATTTTAACTACTATGAAAATAGAATCTTTCTCCACAAATTATGATTTAATTCAATTTTATTTTAATTTGGTATCAACCCAGTAGGGATATCTTTTTTTTATTAATGATTTTTAAGAATTACTAATAAGTATGAGAAGTTTTTATTCTGTCTGAAACTGATTAACAGAACATTTTATAATAATGTGTGCGCTATAATCTGTATGATTTGTTTCATTTTCAAAATGTTAATTTATACATGTTATGGGATACTAATGTATTTAGGTAGAAACATGTCTCATGGATTATTTATCCTGCAAAAAATTTTGGCGAACTCAATGTGAGTCCAGGTAAAAATGAGTAACATAAAAAAAAATAAAAATAAAACAAATGACAACTAATTGCATGTATTGACAAAAATAAATTACATGACTATACAATTACGATAAAAGAAGAAAACATTTAAACAAGTTATATAGAATGTGCGTTTTTATGTGTGTAAAATTTGTGTACGTGGTAGACACGTGCGTGTATGAGTGTGCGTGAAATATACATGTGGGTGAGAGAGTTTAACAGTGAAAAGACAAAGACAGAAACGCACGGGGAATTAGCCACCGCGTTCCAAATATTTTTACAATTATATCTGAAAGCCTGTGTGAAAAAAAAAACCTAATAAGAGGCCGGGGAGAGAAATGCACGCTTTTTTATAGGCTTAAGGAGTGCACCCTAGCGACAGCTTTTGGCAAAGTCAAGTGGGATAACCCACAAGATATTTAATTTTTTTTTCTTCTCACACTTAACAAATGTACCCCTAAGGTCATATCCAGAATTGAGCAAACCAATGATGCTGTATACCGATAGATGTGGCACGTGCTTTTGGGGTCTGTCTGGTGCTGCTCAGTTCGAAACAAGAGAGTCGAGTAGATGGTGTGATGGAAGAAATCCCAATTTAGTTTCTATTATATAAACTCTCCCTCAACCCAACCGAACAGAAATTACTCTTGATTGAGAATGAAGCGTACTCTATGTCCTTGAGGATACATGGCAAAGTGGATAAAGGCGTTGGTTAGATCCAGTGGCAGAAGCCAAAGAGTGTGAGTTCAATACGCGGTGGAGAACTTTCAGAGGGAAGGCCGAAGCGTACAACGGCTGAAATGTTGTAATAAATATGGCGACAAAGATGAGGACAATAGTCCGATTAATGTAAATAATGTACAAATTACTTCATTTCAGAAATATAAACAGATACTGAAAGGCCGAAACGTTGTAATAAATATGACGAAAAGATGAGGACAATAGTCCGAATAATGTAAATAGTGTACATAATACCTCATCTCAAAAATATAGACAGATAGTGAAAGGCCGAAACGTTGTAATAAATATGGCGACAAAGATGAGGACAATAGTCCGAATAATGTAAATGTTTACATAATACCTCATCTCAGAAATAGAGACAGATAGTGAAAGGCCGAAACGTTGTAATAAATATAGCGACAAAGATGAGGACAATAGTCCGAATAATGTAAATAGTGTACATAATACCTCATCTCATTAATATAGACTGATACTGAAAGGCCGAAACATTGTAATAAATATAAATAAACAATCGATGTATACATCGAATTGAAAAGAAAAAGAAGGAAAATATGTATGCTAATAATTAAATATTGTAAATGCATAATAATATAAAAAAATTAAAATGAACAAAAAAGAATATAAGAATAAAAAATGAATAATTAAAGACTTCCTTTATTCCCGTAATTGAATAGATTCGACTGAAATCCGAATTTTATTGAGGAATCGTTGAGCCAAGTTCAAATACCAGTAGAATCCATTACTTTCACTTACGTGCTAATACCCTTGCGAAAGGTAGGATTCCTCTTCTTCTCCCCTACATGCTATGGGTAAATAGCAGGACAGACCGGGTTCTATATGTTTGGATGGCAACTGGTCTACCACAGAAAGAAATGGCAAAGTACTGCGGCAAAAAATCTACCTCCTCATACATGTATCAAAAAAGACATGATTGCCTAAGTGTATATCATGCATGGTACATAAGTAATTGACTTAATTAACATACGTCATCGCTTTCTTTGAGCAATGAAAAAAACAGGTCTGTTCACTCTAACATCCACTGTAAAATATATATGTTCATTCCTTGATATGGTAAATGGCATACTTCTCCCAGTGATCCTAACAGTGAAGCCGTCTGGAGTTTCATCACCTGTAGGGTCACCCATGGTGGTAATGTCGAAGAGGAAGAACCTGACTGAACACGCCCAACTCGAGAAGGCCAACAGCGGAATAGGCGAGGATCAACACGCTCTCAAGGGCCAAACCGGCGGAGGAGGCCAGCGATAGTCGGGGATGGTGCAACCATGGCGGACCTTGGCAGCACCAAGCATCTCTGAGCCGTGAGGGAAGCGCTTCTGTCCAAGTGTGTGGGTGTCTCCGTCGTACAGTGTCAACAAAATCAAGTTTTCAAGTTTTTCGATTTATTTTAAATAAGTTCCTTTCATATTGTCTGATAAGCTTAATAATATTATCATTGAAAGACAAAAGAAAATCGCCATATTGATACATGTTTTAATCCTATCTAAGCTTTCGGCTTACATAAGCCATTAACAAAGATGACAATTACATTTCAATATATCAAAAAATACACAGACAAAACAATAATAATAGTCTGTTTTAGTTGCATGAAAAATTTCAAAGCAACGACAAACTCGTGTATACGAGACGCGGAAGCGAAAATCGTATCGCAGCTCGTGATGTCACACATGACCACGCGAAAGTGAAAACGAGAAGTATTATATATATATGTGTGTGTGTGTGCGCCTGTGTGTATGTATGGGTACCTTTTTGTTTGTATGTGTGTGTGCAATTATTGTATATTTTATTTTTAACGCGGTTAGTTGCTTTTTCTTTAATAATATATATATATATATATATATATATATATATATATGAATGTGTGTGCATGTGTGTGTGTGCATGTGTGTGTGTATGTGTGTGTGTGTGTATTTAATTTGATGATGATAGATAATTATGATAGAGGTCTTGTGTGTCCCAGTATTCCCAAGAGCGAAGCCTTATGCAATTCCAACTCCTGTAGGGCCAACCACAGCGGTAAATGGATCAGACTGAACGCGACCGGTGGAAGAGGCAGCACCAGTCGGGGATGGTGTAATCATGGCGGACCTGGATAGACTAATCATATATGTCACCAGGTTTGCCAAATCACAATCCCTTTTTGAGCTGCGAGGGAGGGGATTCTGGCCAAGCATGTGGGCTTCTCCGTTGCGCAGATTTGTTCTCAAAAATCAAGTTCACGCGAAACCACTCTCTTTAATTGACAGTCATCTGCGCCACCAGAAGAGAGAAATCGAATAGGAAAAGAGAATGAAGATCCCCGATACTCGGATGCGAGCGGAGACAGACAACAAATGTTTTATATATTTCCATTAACTTTCGTATAGGATTCCGTAATATTCTACACTTGGCGCGACTTAAAGACTGGCTTGTTTTTTAATTCAAATAGGATTTGTGCAACATCAAAGCTAACAATGAATAGCAAATAGACAACCTTGCGTTAGTCACCTCGGATTTCCGAAAATAGATAGTTCGCTAAGGTGTTTACAGACCCCAATACAAAAATGCTTATAGTGTTACAAAAATTAACATTACAGGCAATCTCTCAATATAAATTAATTCAAAACTTGAACTGAAGATATTATTATTCATTGAAATGAGAAATGTGTTGCATAAACATATGTTGTAAATTTTGGGTGAAACACAGCAATACAATAATAGAGAAAAGTTTATTATTCAAAAACAGCAATAATATATTTATACATGAATAGAAATATATTACATTAGTGTTGTAACCTAGGGAACGTTACTGAATAAAATAATCAAACGAAGGTTGGTAATCAACGATAATACTTAGGACAAGAACAACACATATAAGATTCACCAACGGCACGTAGAAGTAGTAGTCAACTGCTGGAAGTGAGTCAAGTGAATTCCACAAAGAATCTCCAACTGCAGACCAACATACAGTATTTACTACTGTATTTACGTGAATGAGGACCTACCCATTATCATCCGTAGGTATGTTACAGTAATTAGCTAAATTCATAATTGCAAAATAATATATATATATATATATATATATATATATATATATATATATATATATTTCATACAATCGGAATTTAGATACCATTATGTAAATGATCATTTTTCAAACAGTCATGGCTGAAAAATTTTTGAAATGAAAAACAGACAAAAAGGAGGATGAGAAAGGAAGAAAAAGTATATTTAATATTTAATATTGTGTTAATAGAATTCACTTGGATTATATACCAAAAGGATTACTACCTATATATATATATATATATATATATATATATATATATATATATATATATATATATATATATATATATATAAAAAAATAATGAGAAAGAACAGTAAGATTTATAATCTGGTGTCCTCAGAAATTATTTTTATTTAAAAAAAAATCTGCTCACTACAAACAGTAGAGCATAATATTATAATTATTTTCTTTTTTAAAAATACGATTCCATAGCGACACAGAAATTTCTATGTTTCAAAATTGAAACTAAAATTGTAAATTTAAAATTAAAATTAAAATCCAGAGTTTCCTTTCATTCAGAAATATTACTTAATTTATAAGTGCAGATAATCTTAATATTTTGAGTTATTATGGTTAAGGAAAATTCAATCTATTTTGATTAGGGGTGGTTGGGTTTTAATTTCCCTAGACAACTTATGTATCAAATATATGTCACTTACAAAGTCAGGTTGAGTTGAGGTGGAGTCGGGGTGCCTGCTCACAAACATAGACATCCGTTATTCAGCGTGTCGTCTGGGTTTTAATGACAAAAAATTTTGGCATTTTTATTTAACCGCTTAATTCATATTTTTACACACAAAGATTTTCTAAAAGGATCATTTAAATATGAATAAGTCATATTTTTAATATTCAAATTTTATTCTTGCAGATTTAAAGTTCCATTCCTCTTTATTTAATCGGGGTTGGGGTCTCTGGATTTAATCTATAGTCGAATTTCTACAGGACCTCGAGTTCTCCTATTTATTCTCAGTAACTATTATATTGTTACGTTCAGACGCTCTTGATACGAGTTCAAGACTTAGAAGTGTTTTACTGATTCTAATTTATTTTCATAGTCAACTTAAACAAATATTTATACTATATACATTGTTCGGACCGTTTTCTTCATCTTTGTTGCCATATTCACGACGTTTTGACCGTCCTTCTTCATGCGATTGGACACATCCTCAAGGTCACATGGCCCAGCTGATAAAAGCGTTGGCTGAACGCAAACACTTGACTCAAAGATTTGTGTGTTCAATATCTGGCTACAGCAGAGGTGAACAAAAACTTAAAGGGGGATAGCAGATACTGAGGTTTCCGAAAGGGGTATGGCACGTGGAACTAGAACAATCATCTACTCCAGTGGACGAAATAATGAATTCGGTTCGAAATTCCAATCACTTAAAGAAGGCCGAAGCGTACAACAGTCGAAACGTCGTGAAAGTGGAAACAAAGATAAGGACAGCAGTCTGAACAATGTAATTAGTGTATGCAATTACAATACCTCATTTCAGAAATATAGGCAGATATTGAAGCCGATATGTTTTTTATATGACGTCCTTTTTGTTAATCAGTGGATTTATTGATTCTAAATTGTTTATTGCCCAGTAATGTCTCAAGGTACGTTTCGTAAAGAATAATTAGCTTAATGAGCTTAAGGAAGTTCTTCATCCGGACTCAAAGGAATAGATCTCCTAGCAGAACTAGACCAGAAATAGAGCAAGAAAATTGGAATTGGATAACAAATAGAAGAAGCAATTATCATAAAGTTCGTCTAACGTCCATAGTTGCTGGTTAGTATGACTAAGAAAAACCATAGAAACAAATGATTGAAGGAAGAAGGTTTTAATCACATGGGGACATGGATTGAGAATATAGTATTTCATTTTCCCGCGTCTTAATACTTTGCTTAGATTTTTGGAAGATATTTTTCTCTATAACAATGGGCCTTCTAATTTCTGTGTCACATTTAAAACACTTCATAGATATATCAATTTTTTGCACCTGTTTAATTTTGGTATCTCCATCCCGTCATCATATACACAATCTTTCGCGCCCTTTTGGAGGTACTGATACATTCTTGCTGGTTGGGTACCTCGATTACTATCCGAGCCAGTCATGCTAATTCAAGTTACTAGTTCTGCAAGTGTGAGTTTGCCATTAGATATCCGATTTTCGGTCCCACTTTGAAAGTATTGATGTCCACGATTTGGTGCCTTTTCTAAAATTCTGGATTCTGAGGTTTAATTAGAAAGGCCAGGGTTTTTCCTCGAATGAGAGGATCCACCAGCGATACATAAGTGTCTACCATCTCAGTTCTCTCTGGCTAGAAATTGTAAGCATGGTTTCATTTTTTTCTTATAAAGTCCAAGGTTTTTCCTCGAATGAGATGATCTACCAGCGTTACCTAGCGGTCTACCATATTTCTGTTCTCTCTGACTACACATTGTTAGCATGGGTTCTTTTTCTTTCTTACTACTCGTCCAAGGGTCACCCGGATTTTCTACTCTATTATTCTATAGTAGGGCCTCTATTTCTTCCCTTTACCTAATAGAAATATCTCAGTAGCATGCCAGATGACCTGCTTCTCACCTCACTCACTATTGGTGTCATTCTTTTTATACTATTCGCCAAATAAAAGGCACAAGCGCCACTCAAATTAGACGGTTACTGTTTTAAAGTTCCTATAATGATCATAGTTGATGGTTAGTATCAGAAAATATCAGCTAAAATTTCTGGGAGTCATAATGAGGAAAGAATGATAGGAGAATTTGACACTTAGAAGACATATTGAAGGATGGAGAAGCAGAGGGGTGCAGCGTGTTACCGACCTGACGAACGTGTATAAATGAATGGTACAATAGCGATTCTAAGGCGAGAGACATTACACAGTGTTACAAGGTGTTTGGAACGGCACTATAAATAAGACAGCCGAACAAGTTATTATAAGTAGTAAGCACATTTAACAAACAGAACTCCATAGATATTGCCTTGTGTCAGACTGGCCACAGAGCAGAAGTATCCAGGCCATTCAAACAGACTGTAACGAACTTAATTTCCATTAAGAACCCCACAGATGTACCCGTTAGCAGAAAGTAATTCAAATCGAGGCTCTTAAAATCGCCTGAACTCAATGGTCAGAATTGCATGCCCCACCCACACTTTGATGCTACTATCGATTGCTGAGTCACAATTGGTAATTAGCGTCCCTGTTGATTCTCTGATAGCTATTTACTGATTAAAGATTTTCTTCAGACTTCGCGATGTGTAATATGTCGAAACACATTAAAAATAATCTGGGTCACACAAACACTAGACATTTTTTGGAACAAATGTGTGTAGCGTTTTTTGTTTTTTTTTAAGTGAATTTCAAAGACAATATTTACATGTTTGCACAGCCATTTCCTAAACAACACATGTACCCTGCTGTTCTGCCTTCCACTTTCCAAGACTGATTTCTGTAAGTTCTCCAAAGTTAAGCAACGTCGAGTCTGGTTAATACCTAGATAGGTGACCTATAGGGAATACTAAGTGTTGTAAGGTTGAATGTACCGGTGGTGTAATCGATAACAGTTTCGAATTGATAATTGGAGAACCGAGTTCCAATTCCCTTAGAGTTCTTTATATTCAATTACCCCCCAAATAGCCGTGGGGGAGGTTTGAATCCACCACTTCTTCTCTAGCTATGGGTTAATTAGAAGGACTTGTATCACTAAATCATTATTACCAAAAAAAAAAATTAAATGTAACGATCTAAAAATATTTTCTGGATTTAAATAATCTGTAAAGGGTTGATAAACCGTAAAAAACTGAATGAATTAACCAATCAACCCACCCTCCCAGAATATGGCATCTATCTGTGTAATTAATTGGTCTGAGTTGTTTTACAAAACACACGTCAAAAGAATTAAAATACATTAGTTACATTATTCGGACTATTGTCCTCATCTTTGTTATCATATTTATTACAACATTTCGGCCGTTGTACACTCCGGCCTTCTTCAGGTGGTTGGAATGTCGAACTGAACCCTTTATTTCGCTCGCTGGGGTAGACTTTTTTACATCCACGTGTCATATTTAATGTATGTCACTTATCGGTTATCTCCTGTTAATTTCCCACTGAAAGTTCTCCACCGCCTTAACCAGGTATTGAATACACACCTTTCGGGTCCTCTCACTGCATCTAACTAACGCTATTATCCACTGTATACCCCAGTGAGCGAAATAAAAGGTTCAGTTCGAGATTCCAACCACCTGAAGAAGGACGGAGTGTAAAACGGCCGAAATGTTGTGATAAATATGGCGACAAAATGAGGACAATAACCCGAATAATGTAAATAGTATACATAATACCTCATCTCAGAAATATAGACAGATACTAAAGGATCGGTACGGACGTTTTATTTATCTTCTAAAACCACAATTCAGATGACGACGATGTCAAGAAGCGAATTGTTCCCATCTTGCACTAAACTGTAATTATAAACCTGATCACGAATCGGTAAAATTTTGCTGTACGCTGAGGTACTCTAACATTTTCTCCGCTTTTTACTGATTCGATTTCCGATTTACTAAGGATATTAGCTTTGATTCGCATTGAAACAATTTGAGATATATTGAAATTCTCTTGCTTTAGTGAAGCCGTACATCTTGGTTAGATCATTTAGCGCCAGCTATACATGGGAAAATCAACCCTAAAAGTTATTCTATTTTAACCTGGAGATCAAGATATCATGTTGATACCAAGCAAATTTTAAACCAAAAAAAATTGTCATTTGTGCACGGTACACTCGGGGGCGAGGTTGCGATGGTGCAAAAACTGCGGTTCGAGTTCGGTCAAAGGCCAATCTAATGTATAATGATTTTCTGAATAGGCAAGCAACCAGATCTAAACGAGGTTGAAAATTTACTCTAGGCAAACTTCCCTGCTTTTCATTTAAGATTCAAAACAAAAAAAGAGTCTTCACCTGATATGGCAGTGAATGCTGAACGATCACGTCGCTTATGAAGAGGACAAAAGTTAACAGAGAGATGTGGTTCTACAGAAAGATGATGAGGATGACGTGTCCGGGGCATGTTAGTAATGTAGAAGTTTTTAAGAAAATTCAAACCAAATGAAACATAAACTTAAAGACACGAAGAGACAGTTGAAATTACTGGGACCCATAATGAGGAAAGGAGACCTGGAACATTTGACACTCAAAAGGTAGATTAAAGACAAAGGGACAAACGAAAACAGTGGCTGTCATAGAAAACAAGCTTGTTTAAAAAATTGGTAGAACAGGAAGTGAGCGAGATATTAAAAAGATAAACATTGCTAAGAGTTACAAATGATTGGAAATTGTGGAGAGCCATGATCGCCCAGTACTTGAAGAGTCGCGAAATATAGAAGAATTAGAAGCAAAAGAAACGTTAGTAACGTATCTAATTTACAACCCTCACCCCAAATGCTTGAAGCTATATGAATGCATTCAATATCTAGTCCAGGATTTGCTATATTGCGTCTTGAGGGCCTGTGGCCCAGAGAAAGAATTAAAAGAGAATCATAACAGAATTGAAGGGATTAGATAATTTTGTCTTCCCCAATAATGAGTTATGGTAAAATTAGTTGTTTCTTTAAAAGGAAACATTCTGTATTCATCGACAAAGCATCCAGTGCCATAAGAGTTATACTTTCATTCAGACTTTGGCCATCAGATTAAAATCAAACTGTAGTATCGATTCTCCTCATCACACATAGTAAAGGTAATATTCGTTTTCCCTTATGAGGAAAAATTCGCCTTTCATCGAACGAGCAGCAATTGTTGGCCTCGGTTGAAATTCATAAAATCTTTCTAAATTTTTCAAAAACAGTTTATTCAGGAAAATAATTTTCTCTTGTCAAGTAGGTATTATTGCAATTTAATAGTACTGAGGTAGGCTTCCTTCGTAACCTTTTATTTGAAGTACTGTGGAATGTCAACACTATGATTATGTAATTATTTTCTCTTCTCAAGCCCAGTAGCTCTTATCACTCTTTCCAGTATTGATGGAGGTTTCCTTCCTAACCTTTTATTTGAAGTACTGTGGAATGTCAACACTATGATTATGTCATTATTTTTTCTTCTCAAGCCCAGTAGCTGTTATCACTCTTTCCAGTATTGATGGAGGTTTCCTTCCTAACCCTTTATTTGTAGTAGTGTGGAATGTCAACATCTTGATTATGTCATTATTTTCTCTTCTCAATCCCAGTAGCTGTTATAACTCTTTCCAATATTGATGGAGGTTTCCTTTCTAAACTTTTATTTGAAGTAGTGTGGAATATCCACATCTTGATTATGTCATTATTTTCTCTTTTATCTGATGCTACTTTTGAAAGTCATCAAAGCCATTTTTAATTTGTTTGGCTTATTTAGTTTAGCGGCAATCAATATCTTTCTTGGTTATTTGATTTGGAAATCTAAATAATTTGAACACAATTTCACGGCTTTAACTAAATAAATTGTGAACCTTTTTCTAGTAAAATTATCGTTGGTAATTCTACTATAAGTAAGTGTTGTTGGTAATTTTTTTCCTACAAAATCTATTATTGATAATTTTACCATAAAATATATTTTTATACTTTTATAGTCTTGTTTTTGTTTGGATGTTCACTGTTTGCCCATAGTTTGGACCTTAACAGGTGTTACTCCTCCGGGTCACGTCTGACTTTGGAATCACAACAATTAAGTGGTTCTACGCTCTTCAAAAGCACTCAGAGACGTTGCTCCTTGATATATTTTATCGTCATAGCCAGGACTAAACATTTTTAATAGCTGGTCTTAGAAAGCGGTTGTATACAGCTGACAGTTTAAATATTTCTGCAAAGGTTTCGCGCCGTGCATGACATCCGTTTTAAATACCTACCCGAGATTATTTAAGAACTTGACTCGAGTTTTATTTTTAATGTTTTGGTTGTGTAGTAACTTGTGGTTTTGGGCGAAACTAACACCGTAATTTCCTTATATTCTTTACTATTTTTATAACGGATACATACGTCTATATATTTTAATCATTTCATTCTGTTTTGTAAATTCTCTTACAGGGATGGGGAAGAGACTGAAGCCTAGATGCCAGGTCAGGACTAATAACATTGCAGAATCTTCTTTGAAATTTTATCAAGATCGTGTAAAGACGTAGCAGTGGCACCAGAGCAGATGTAGCGGCAATATCCAAAGCAAATGGGAAATGGTAGACGAATAAATATATAAGATAGATTTTGGAGAGTAATATTGTCTAGCAAGACATAGTGGACGAACTTGAAAATATTTGGCCAAATTTTGATGATCGTGGGAAATTTTGCCAAAAAAATAAAAAGTGAATTAATATATTTTAATTCATAGGGTTACTACCTTTAGCCAAGGATGTTTTATGAAGAATATGCCCGATTTCTGCTAATGCATTATGGGTAATAGAAACAAAATCGGTAAAACTACTCATGGCGAAGATTATCCAGACGATGAACGAGGATTAGAGCCGCAAACCTCGTGAACTGGCAGCCAATAAAATCAAGCAAAATGGCAGCCAATCAAATCAAGCAGAATGGCAGCCAATAAAATCAAGCAAAATCGCAGCCAATCAAATCAAGCAAAATGACAGCCAATCAAATCAAGCAAAATGGCAGCCAATCAAATCAAGCAAAATGGCAACCAATAAAATCAAGCAAAATCGCAGCCAATCAAATCAAGCAAAATACAACGAAGGGAAATGACAGATAAAATTCACTAGCATAACAATGGTGTGTTTGGAAACTAGTGACATTTTTGAAAAATTCATCAAAAGATTAAATATCAAGCTCAAGCCATTTCGGGAGATTCCTAAAATGTCCTAAACTACGAAATATGTGAGAGTTTCTTTTTTTTTTATCAAGGAAAAAGAAATCAGCAACGATGTGACAAGCCTTGATACTGAGTGATATCCTTGAGACTTGAGTACGTAATAAAAGATTAATTATGGCAGCTAGAATTCGTGATAGCATTTATAAAAGAAATTAATAAATTTTGTACCTCAATGAGAAAAAGGAAAAAATGTATACATAATCAACCGTAGAGATACTTCAAAAGGCATTTGGACATGATATAGATATATCAATACCTCGATAAATAAGAAAATAGTGATTTTCATATATCGATATAACAAATAAATCTTGCTAGATCAGTTTTAAACCGACTGAGATGATTGTATACATATATAGATAGACTGATAGATAAATAGACAGACATACGGATAGATAGATAGATAGATAGATAGATAGATAGAGAGAGAGAGAGAGAGAGAGAGAGAGAGAGAGATAGATAGATCATTGTTATTGAAAAATTCACATCATATTATAAACAAAAGTGGATGACTACGGGGATAACTGATTAAAATTTAAAACAAAAACACATTCCTGCATAATTTTTGAATACATTGAGATATTCAAAGAAACATCATAGCATGAGTCAAATAAACAGATAGATAGATAGATAGATAGATAGATAGATAGATAGATAGATAGGTCGACAGATAAATAGAGAGACAGACATACGGATAGATAGATAGATAGATAGATAGATAGATAGATAGATAGATAGATAGACAGACAGACACAAAGATAGATTGATCGAAAGATAGATAATGAACATAATGAGATAGATAGATAGATAGATAGATAGATAGATAGATAGATAGATAGATAGATATACGGGTAGACAGCCAGCTAGAGATAGATAGATAGATAGACAGATAGATAGATAGATAGATAGATAGATAGATAGATAGATAGATAGATAGATCATGTCAGTTTTGGCAAATAAATATCATATTACAAACAAAAGTGGATGCCTAGAAAGAGACATTTTAATATTAATCTTTATAATAATTTTTTTTTGAAAAATGAAGATAATTTTACTATAAAAACGTTTTTTTTATACTTTCATAGTGTTCACTATTATTCCATCGTTGGGACCCTAACAGGTGCTAGCACCTCCGAGTCAGGGTGGACTTGGAAACACCAGTAATTAAAAGATGGTTCCACGCTCCTCAAAGCCTCCCGAGCAGAGGCCTTGCTGTCGGATGTAATTTATTATCATACGCAGGACGATGAGTCAGATAGTGCTAAGTTATATGCGACGAGTATCAAGAATGAATCGTCGACGTCTCATAGCCAAATTCCCAAAAGGCGGGTAGAGTGGCGTACATCTATTTCTATATTCTGTGTCCCTTCAGGACATGGGCAACTTCTTTAACGCTATAGCTTCCTTCTAGCTGTTTTTGTCGTTCAACCATCGTTCCGATTACTTGGTCAGTTCTCCATTAACCCAAGCTCTTAGGAAGGTTTATTTCCTTCTGTCCTGAGAGTGTCAATTTTTTTCAGTTCTTCTTCCCTCTCATTCCAAATATACGTATTCTTTTTCTTTATATTTTTCTCAAAACTTCCCAATTACTTGCATATTTCATCCATGATATTCTCTGCATCTCTCTATAAAACCACATCGCTGTTACATCAAGTCTCCTTTTCATCTGTGAGGAAAATGTCCAGCATTCATTGCTGTATACAAAAATTGATATTGCAGTTAGAATTCTTTGTTTTTCTGTTTCTTAATACATTTTTTTCATTATTTTGGAATGGTACCTTTTTCTATTCTAAGGCTGCTTCGAATTTCGGTGCCATCCTTTGAAGATATTTAATATTCTGCACTTGTTTGCTTTCGACATTTCTATTTCATGGGCAACATCTTTTCTCTTGCTGACGATGGTACCAGCATCATGAAAACACGTATGATATGACGAAGAATAACACGAGGATAATTAGGGTGCATTTCTAAAATTGCTCTTCCTAGCATTTTAAGCAGATAACGGAAGAACTATAACAGTACCCATTGCCTGTGTAAAAATTAATTCTAAATAATGAAAAGTTCTCGGCCTGACAAGCTTTCAAAAACATCACGTCACGTGCTATCATAATTAATGGGTTAATCTCCAACAGCATAACGGCAGAGCACCGACGTTTTTTTTTTACAATGATGGTCATCCTCTATAAAGCCCAGAAGCCACTCGAGGTAGAGGACTATAGAGTAAGATGCATAATTTATGCGGATATGTGTTAAACTTAGGATTGAACAGATTAAGAATGTATGGGTCCTGAAGTACCCTCTCGGGAGTCGTTTCCATAAAGCAGCGGTTCCTGGAAAGAAGTGTCTTAAAAGAAACTTACATCTCACTAATGGAATACGAAGGAAATGAGGGTAGTTCGTTAAAATGGGCGTGGCATTGCAGGTCTTAGTGGAACTATAGAATGTAGTTCCTTTGAGCACATTCCATAGAAATAGCGATAGGTCACTGAGGGCTTTGCGACGTTTCGTCTGCAAGAAAGGGATTTTGGGGTGTTAAAAAAATCGTCCCCCACAAAGATGCTAAGACGTTTTTGGATTTCTTTGAGATCAGAAAGTGGAAAACTCAGCAATACATTGAAAAGAGTACCCCATTTTCGGTGCGATTTGGCTCTTTTACAGGAATGGGGTATCAGGAGAAGCCAAGTACTTACTGCAATAAGGCAGCCTGAAACAGTCTGTCGCCTCTGAGTGTTGACTTCAATGTTCACTTTTATATATATATATATATATATATATATATATATATATATATATAATGAATAAAAAGAGAATGACCGAATTAGGCGATGACAGCATCATTTGGACTAATATGCTCTCCCACTTTTCCAATGTAGGGATCATCAAATCTTCTTTCTTAATCTGACATTCATTCAAAACACCCCCAGTTGACTTCACCAGTCAAAATTGGTATCTTTTATTATTTACTATAATCTTCTCGTATTTAACTTGTTCTTTGTTGTCTTTTTTTTATCACTTTTCTATGAATTCCGATTATTTTTATTATCTTCCCTTTCTTCCTTGTTTGAGTTTCATAATGTATAACGTCATTTGTTTTCATTTGGATACGCATTGAGCAGATATAAATGAATGAGAGAAAATCATGGAGAATTGTTTTTAAAACAGTAAAATCGACCTGTGGACAAATCAGTGAAAGGCACGTCAGGCTATATGACGGTTCCGTATAGGATACAGGTTCGATTCCTGTCGGAGAACTAATATTTTCTATGAAAAGTTCTCGGACATTCAGGCCGGTAAATGTTATTATTTACTGTTTATTATAAACAGAGCATTTACTTTGTATCTATAAAAAGAATGTATAAAAATGTCTTAAAATAATTCTCGGACTTTGTCCGTTTCATGATATATATATATATATATATATATATATATATATATATATATATTAGTTTTCAGGTTTCCCAGCAAAGTGAATATTTGGACTTATTTTAAGTTAAATATTAATAAACTCAAACTTGCAAACTAATTCGCTTCATTTAACTCTCTCTCTATATATATCTATATTTGTGTGTGTGTATATATATATCATCTCAAGTGCCACTAGTTTGTGGTTGACTGGTTGTTCTTTGTATCTGGGAAGAACTCAATTTCCTTTGATAGAAGCTGAAAGAAAAGTAGGTTGAGTTCTAAAAGCAGTCCTTCATCCACCCACTTCGACAATCATTTCCCTTCCCAAGTGAGAGATAGTCTTTTGTTTTTTTGGTCATGGAAATCGGGAAAAATCCCTTCAAAGTCACCATAATTGTACCAAATCACCATTGCACTCAATTCAGTCTGCTTTGTTCATAAAGCGTCAAATCTAAATATTGGAAAAAAGCAATTGATAATTCTTCTCTAAGGTTCTATAGATAGAACCCTACTTTGTATTAACTCATCTCCGCCCTAATATACTAGAATGACAAATAAACATCGCATGGTCCAAATAGCTGCTGATTCACTCTCCAGTTCATCGGAATGTTCATTCCCCGAATTAACCAGAAATAAAAATCGGGACTGTTTTTTTTTTGTACTTGT
>CAHIKZ030004609.1:620000-690000 GCA_903632075.3 Acanthosepion pharaonis | reverse complement strand
ATTTCTACTCTCTTTCGTGCCAACGCGCTAAATCAAGAGGCTTCTCTTCTTGCAATTGATATTTAGCGAACGGCAATTATTATAGAGAATTAAATGAAAATGAAAAGTTATAATAAAATGTTATTAAGCTTTTTAAAGAGTTTCTATTTTAATTTTCTTTAAGTATATTTTAGCCATTTCATCAGAAAGATAGATAGATAGATAGATAGTTAGCAATATAGATAAATAGACTGATAGACAGAAAGATAGATAGATAGATAGATAGATAGATAGATAGAAAGAAAGAAAGAAAGAAAGAAAGAAAAGAAATGGTCAATGCATACATATTAACAGAGTAAAATAGACACTCCAACCTGAGCACTGACGAAGTTGATTAAAAAAGAGATAAATCCGATGAGACAAGTATAGATAAATAATGTTTGCAACTGAAGAAATGTTTTAGATATCAGGAGATTGTATCATTTACAAGTGTTGATAATTAATAAATTCGAGTTGGAATCTGTGAAAAGATAGATGTTAGTCGATGACCGGTATTGCATATTTTTATATTTTCGTATAGATGTTATGGTAGAATTAAACAAAATATAGCATTGCATCTGTTCATAATTTCCTTCAGATTCTTAAACAACAATAGCAGAGCAAGATATCAAGCATCACTTGATCTAGATAACTTATTTACGAACCTTTCAGGTTAGGAAATAGTTGATAATATTTTCTACAAGCACACTTCAGTTACACACGCACCTATCAGATCCTATACATACATACATACATACATACATACATACATACATATATATATATGTATATATATATATATATATATATATATATATATATATATATATATATATATATATATGTGTGTGTGTGTGTGTGTGTGTGTGTGTCTATTACTTGGTCTCAAACATAGACCAAATATGGATAAGAATCCTACAGAATGCGAACTAATATAGAAAAACAAATAGGAAATGTCTATCATGTTTCCCTTTTATAAAAAGCTTTATCAGAGATTCTCTGAAGAATTGGTTATCTTATCACCCCCCCAAACATACACTTCCCTTTCCCATTCTCTCTTTCTCTCTCCGCCACCAAAAAATTATTTTTTAAACCTCATATTGACATTTTTCTTTTCTTTCTACCTCTTTAATATTAAAATTTTTTGCTTTTCTTTTTTTCCTTTTCTTTTTTCCTTTTCTTTTTTTTCCTTTTCTTTTTTTCCTCTCCCTTTTCGATCTGAAGAAAAAGAATATTTGTATATTCATGAAATAAATTATAACCGAATAGATTTTTAAGGATCGTCTCATTAAATATACGTATAAACATACACACACACACACACACACACACACATATATATATATATATATATATATATATATATATATATATATATATGTATGTGTGTATATAAATTTGTATATACATATACAGGATGCGGCTGGTATTTGAGGACATACAGATTTAAGATTAATACTGCTTTATATAATACTGTTTTATATTTTAGAAATGGCAAACCCTATGATAACAAATGAAATGAAAAGGCATCATGCGATTGTGGCATTAAAGGCTGATCATAGCGATTTGGATATTTCACCTTTTCTCAGAGTTGCAAGATCGTTTATCCACAAGATACGAAAAGAGTTAGAAGACGCTGACAGTTCCCCAATGTCTGTATCAAAACCTAAAAGACATTCTACACGTTCTGATAAAGTAAGAATATCCGAATTTATTCAGGAAGTCAAGCAGACAATTGATGAAAACCGAGGTCAATCAATGAGGTCAAGTGCCAAAAAGCTGCATGTGTCTGAAAAAACAATCAGAAGGAGTGTTCATGAAGACATTCGATACAAGTGCTACGTGATGAAGTGAGGTCAATTTGTGTCTGAAAAAAAACAAAAGAAAACCGTTTAAACAGATCCAAAAGGCAGTTAAACAAACTTAAAAATCCTTCAGAAGCTGGTGTGATTTGGTTTTTCTCAGATGAGAAAAATTTTGATGAAGATGACAGATGGCTTTGTTCAGATCTTCTGAGGTGCTAAGAGTGATGCGCAAAAACTTTCCTTCAGGTGTTATGGCATTGGGTGTTGTTAGCAATGGACATGTTATGCCACACTTTTTTCCCACAAGGTCTTAGAGTAAATGCTGCTGTTTACATTGAGGTTCTAGAAACTGTTGTCAAGCCCTGGATTGACAACATATGCAACGGCAGGTCTTACATATTCCAGCATGACTCAGCTCCATCCCACAAGGCTCTACGAACACAATAATGGATGGCTGACCATTTGTACGACCACATCACACCCAACATTTGGCCTCCTAACTCTCCAGATCTCAATCCCCTAGACTATTATGTGTGGAGCGTTGTTGAGAAGGAGGTTAATAAACAGCCTCATAACACCAAAGACTCTCTTAAAGCTGCAATAGTTCGAGTAATGTCTGACATAAATAAGGACCAATTAATCAGAGATTGCAGCCGATTTCGATCTCGTGTAGAGGCAATTATTGATGCTAGTGGTGGATTTTATTGGATAGAATTAAATAATATTTAGCTCAATTTTATGTTTACTTGTTTGTAATCAAATATAATTATATTAATTTGTTCAGCAAGTTTTTTTTTTACTAATCCATAAAATCTGTCCTCAAATATCAGCTGCACTTTGTATTTATGTATTGCAATAATATTGCAGCTGCTGTAATCTCATTTAATCTGAATTTATGATGAGCGTTTTTTTACGATTATACAAAGATTTTTTCCGATCACTTTTATAATCTTTTCTTCTTTATTACCTAATTTCAGCCATTGTGATCTTTGACCTTACTGTGTCAAAATTTATGAGTCCTGTTACTCTTATTGAAGGCAAGAGGAATAGAGTAAATCAGTGAACAAGTTGCCTGTCGAATTTGTGTAACTGGTTTCCAGGACAAGCTTTATGAGATAGAGCAAAAAAACAGAACTTTTTTTTATTTTAAGTAAAATATATTTTCTCCTATTTGAACGGATATCGAACTTACAGGAGCCCGTATTAAAATGTAAACGTCTATATTTCGTATACGAGGTGGGCAACCCGCTGCGGTGTAATGGTTAGCAAGCTTGTCTAGATAGAACAATTACGACTGAGTAGTGAGTTCGATCCTCACTGGGTGCCCCATACTTTTGGCCTTGTCCCACATCTAAGCTACGCTTAGAAAATCACTATATTTCTGATATAAGGTATTTATGTACATTATTTACATTATTCGGACTATTGTCCTCATCTTTGTTGACATATTTATTACAACGTTTCGGCCATTGTACGCTCCAGCCTTCTTCAGGTAGTTGGATGTCGAACTGAATCCTTTCTTTCGTTCGCTGGAGTAGACTGTTCTAATTTTACGCGCGATGTTTAATGGATGTCAATTATCATTTATCTTACTGAATCTAACTAACGCCTTCATCCTTGGACACATAGCACAGTGGATAAAGGCGTTAGTTAGATCCAGTGACAGCACCCAAAGAGTATGAGTTCAATACCCGGCTAAGGCAGTAGAGAACTTTCAGAGGGAAATTAACAGGAGATAACTGATAACTGACATCCATCAAACATGGCACGTGAAACTAGAAGAGTCTACCCCAGTAATAAAGGGTTCAGTTCGATATTTTCCAACCATCTAATGTACGTTGTAATAAATATGGCTACAAAAATGAAGACAATAGTACGAATAATGCAAATAATGTACATAATATGTCATCTCAGAAATATAGACAGATACTGAAGGGCCGAAACGTTTAAATAAATATGGCTACAAAGATGAGCACAATAGTCCGAATAATGTAAATAGTGTACATAATACCTCATCTCAGAAATATAGACAGATACTGAAATGCCGAAACGTTGTAATAAATATGGCAACAAAGATGAGGACAATAGTCTAAATAATGTGAATAATGTAAACGTTATTCAATGTATGGAATATTCTACTAAGAAATTATATTACTGCAGTTTATATCATTTCTATTAAAAAAAAACAACTTTCTTCTGGATTTATTTTCTCTATTTGAGTGTTTTTTTTTATTTGCTCAACGACTCTTTTTTTTTTTTTCTTTCATCCTTTTCTATTTCAATTTCTGTTTGTCCTTTCTATGGATTCTATAGTTACTCTTTTTCATCCAAAGCAAGGAGATAAAGCCACTAAGTTGCAAGTTGTTACTGAGGATGAAAGAATCTGAAATATTATTACAGAGAATGGACAATAAAAGAATAAAAGAACAAGAATTAACAAGATAGAAGGTAAAGATTGACATTGCATTTGAACTGTTGAAAATCAAAATTGACAAGAAACCGGGAAAACATTCAACAAACGAGTAGTCCGAGAGAGGAAACGTATAGTTATATATTGTATTTTAAGTGTAAAATGATGAGACCCTGTGCTTAAATTTGTAAAGTCAAGATACCAAGAAGAATAGTTCAACCGAACAATTACCATGAAAATATTTATAGAAAAGGACAGAAAAGCTACGTTACGACGATTGGAAAGTAACTGAAGCCGAGATGCAAGGTCAGGGAGGATAACATTGCAGATTATTCTTTGGATTTTATCAAGAATCTCT
Source organism: Acanthosepion pharaonis (assembly GCA_903632075.3). Lineage (NCBI taxonomy): Eukaryota > Metazoa > Mollusca > Cephalopoda > Sepiida > Sepiidae > Acanthosepion > Acanthosepion pharaonis. The sequence goes on along the minus strand of CAHIKZ030004609.1, from coordinate 685,409 downwards.
AAATACTTAACAGAAACACCAGATTAGATGTGACACTAATATTCAATGCATTGACTGTAAACCAATCTTCCCTCGTAGCAGACCTAGAAATTAATTCAATATAATCGTTCCACTTTATGTCAATGGTAAATTTTAGGATGATAAGTCGCAATAAGTTACTCATCTGAGGGTTAGTATCAGCCATAATGACGGAAGGCACAAAAGCTGGTCTAAGATGATTAAAAAAGAGGGCGTTAAAATTAACTAGACATTTCTTATCTCGGATTGAAGATCATATTTGAGATCAGCTGCCAAATTAACATTCTCAAAACAGAAGTAAATACGTCCTGGGTAAGACGATAAACTGCATCCGGCAGCAAGGCCCCTGTTCAGGAGGTTTTGAAGAGCGTCGAACTATCTCTTAATTGCTGGTGTTCCCAGGTCCACCCTGACGTGGGGTAGTAGCACCTGTTAGGGTCACAGCTCTGGGCAAATAGTTAAACTCCAAATTGGGTTGAAAACACTATGAAAGTATAAAAATAGGTTTTAATACCAGCAATACATTTTGTAAAAATATTACCAGCAATGAATTTTTGAAAAAAAAAAAAAGAAATATTACTAGCTATACATTTTTGAAAAGAACATATTAGCAGTAATAAAAAAAAAAAAAAAAAAACTTGTTGGCATTAAATGACCCATTGAGGTGTTGATATGCCGTTAAAAAAAACAAAAGTAAATAATAAGAGCCATCAGCATAGACATCGGGTCGATAACTTACTGAGAGCTATAAATGATAAGAAGTTGTGGAGAGCAATGATTGCCTCCCCACTGAATTGACACGGCACATATATTTTTTTTTGTTTTTCATTTCAACTCAAGCAAAGCAATAAAGCCACTAAAACGCAAGGATCTAATGCATATGAGAGAATATGAGAAAACAAGCCATTGATCCCTGCGTTCCTGAACAATTTTAACCCTTCTGCCTGAACCCTGAGTCAAAATTCGCAAATAATTGGTATGTAATGTTTCACGGTAGATATAAAAATAGTTACAAGTATTTACTCACCGATCAACCAGTGGCTGGTCATTAAGTCATTTATCTCTACCACTGTTCAATCGGTGGCTGGGCATTACGTCAATTTTCTCTACCACCGGTAAAGCGGTGGTCAGGACTCAAAGAGATAAGGAGAGAGAATAATAAAAGAATGGAAACTCAGAAGACAGGTAACAATTGATATTGTTTTTTTTTTTTGTTTTTTTTTTACATTTTTGAAGATCAAACTCGACTAGAAAGCAAGATAACGGAAAAGAGTTTCACAAACGAGAAGAAACTGTTAGCATAGAACTTACGGTTACATCTAGCCATTTCAGCTGTAAAATGATTTTTTTTTTAATCTAGAGTTCTTCTTTATCTGCCATGTCACCTCAAGACATAGGCAATCATGGCTCTTCGAAATTTCATGTCCCTTGCAGCTTTAAATAATTTTCTGCCTTTTCGTTATTTCTAAACCCTGTCTTGACATCCTAATTTCTGAACCTCGTCAAGTAGGTTACACGTTGTTTTCCTCTGTCCCTCTTGTCCTCAATCTGTCCTGAGAGTAACAGATTTTCGAAGCCCTCCTTCCTCATTATGTGGCCCAGAAATTTAAACAGACTCTTCCTGGTGTTAAGTATAAGTTATCTTTTTGTTTCCACTTTCTATAAAACTTCGTCTGTCTTGTGTGTGACGATAAACTAGATCCGCGTCCAGGGTAAGACGATAAACTACGTCCAACAGCAAGGCCTCTGATCAGGGGGTTTTGAGGAGCGTGGAACCACCTCTTAATTGATGGTGTTTTCAGGATCAGCCTGAGCTGGGGTGGTAGCATTTGTTAGGGTCACAGATATGGGTAAATATTTAACCCCGAAACTGAGGTAAAAAGCATTATAAAAGTGTAAAAATAGGTTTATATATCAGAAATTATTTGTAAAAAATTATTACAGAAATAATTTTTTGAAAAAAAAAAAACTATTACCAGCAATATACATTTGAAAAAATATTACCAGCAATACGTTTTTGAAAAAAAATCCCAGAAATACATGTTTTAAAATAATATCACCAGCTACATATTTTTTAGGAAAAAATACTACCAAAAACAAATTTTTGACAAAACAAAATATTACCAGGAAAAAAAAAGTTGTCGGCATTAAATAACCCATTGAGGTTGATATGCCGTAAAACAAAATAAACCAAACCGATCAAAACCAAAGAATACATACTCTATTCATATGAATCTATCCTAAAAATGTTTTCGGCATTTAATAATCCATTGAGGTTGATATGCCATAAAATACAACAAACCAATTCAAACAAAACCAATTGAGTAATTTAAAAAAAAAACTTTTTACGAAAATAAAACCATCTAAGATTGTAAGTTTCCTAAAAGAAGTTGGATTTTACTAAAAAATATGAGTAATTGAAAAATGGTTCAAATATATATATATGTATACATACACACCTTTTTACCAAACTATCGCTAAGAATCTATTTCAAAATTTTATTGGCATTAAATGACCCATTGAGGTTGATATGCCATAAAACAAAGCAAGCAACCAACCAACCAACTCTAAAACCTCATCGTTGCTCACGATTCCGTCCTCGGTATCCTCCGCCTTTTTTTCTGTAGAACCACCTTTATGCTGCTTCAAGTCGCTCCTTCATCTTTGTGGAAATTATCTAGAATTCATTGCTACACAGTAAAACTGATATGACTTAACCGTTCAGTACACTTTTCTTTGCCTCTAACGATTTTATTAAATTCATAAATTCTAGCGACCAAAGTAGAAACATTACCATGAAAATATTTATCGAAAAGTTTTGCATTGATTTCGTTAGCGTTCGCGTATTTTTGAGTTGAAGGGATTTTCGTTGTTAAGAAATCATATGATAACACTTTCGGTTGAAGCTCGTATTTCAAAGCACTTGCTAGAGTAACTAGCTGTTGCGTCTTCAGCCATGTTTGATGAATCATCACAAAAGAGTTTCCACAAGATGGAAAGGGAGAGAGAGAAGCCCTCTTAAGAAGAGTCCACGCCATCCTGTCGATTTACAGAAGGTCACCGATGAAAAACGGAATCTTCTAAATCACAAAACGATGACAGATTTTCATGTATCAATTCTTCGTATCATTGAAGTGATATTTATTCTCTGAATTGACTTTGAGATGGCAGTACAAAGAACCGGAAGACAATGGCGCTGAATAAATCTATACAAAATAAGAGCAACAATCGTATCTCGGATTCTTCAACCAGTCTTTCAATGTTTAATTTTAATAAAGACGCCATTTCGAATCTACGAACTCTCTCTCTCTCTCTCTCTCTCTCTCTCTCTCTCTCTCTCTTTCCAACTCACACTTCTTTTTGTCTTATGGTCGCACCCATGTTGAAACACGCGATCACAGAAGCAACAGGAGAATTTTGATGTGGCTTAAATATATTAGTGACATCACTAAACTCATTATTGAAATTTACTTGACCCCCCCACTGAATCAGGTTGTGACACAAGGTCAGTTTTAACGTGGGGACCTGAGTGTTTTTTCACTCGGGTCGCTGGTCTAAGCTGGTCTTGGCTGGTCAAAGCTTGTCCAAGCTGGTCAGAGTCGTACCAAGCTAGTCATAGCTGGTCTTGGCTAGTCATAGCTCGTCCAAACTGGTCAGAGCCGGTCCAAATTATTCACAGCCGTGATACCACCAGCACAGGGACGAGGCCCTGTCATCGGTAAGTATCCGAATGTGTACACCCCTCCAAGAAGGAATTTACGCGCACTCCCTAAACTCATTATTATCTTCAAGAAATAAAATATAAATAATATAAAATATATGAGATAAAATATATATATAAATATATATAAAAATATATTTAGTTTTTGGCATTAAATAACCAACTAGTAAACAAAAAAAATATGGGCTCAACACCACATCACGTTGAACCAACGATTCCTGTACTATCACATGAGTTAAGCAACGTTGAGCCTGGTCAGTACCTAGACGGGTGAGTGCTTGGGAATACCAGACGCTGTAAGCATGGGTGTGCGGGTGGTATAATAAATAATAGTCCGGAAATTTTTCTTAATCGGAGAGCATGGCTTCAATTCCAGGCAGGTTAGTTATATTCAGTTATACGTAAATACCCTTGGGAATGGTATGAATCCACCTCTTCCCCTCCAGCTATGGGTTAATTAGTAAGACGTAGCACTAAATTATGATTATCTCCGAAAAAATAAAATGTGTACAACCTAATAATATTTTCTTGCTTCAAAAACCTGCAAAAAGCCATAGAAAACGAATGAATCAATCACATCATTTTCATTTTTATTTTTGGTAACTGAACCCACTTAAGGTTCAAGCGAGGGGGCCAGAAACACGTGTGTTCATTTTGAAATATTACGTATTTCCATAAAAATTACAACTGAAGCGGCAAAGATTTGTTCTCTCTGTGTGGCATCGACTCAAAATCGATTCTTCTATAAGATTATAAATATCTTATTCCGTAATCTGATAATCTGTCGGATTTCTGATGCCAAAGAATCAAAGACTTTAGTTAAATATTGTATATCGTTACGCTAATCTGAAATAATCTGAAAAGAAAACTGGGTCTGCAAGAAATCGCCGGTTGCCATTTAAAAAGGATAAAAGACCACTGGATTCCTACATCCGAGCACGCAGGGAAAATACAGATGTGGTCATGACCCTCCATGAATCCCCATCCTTTGTGACCATTAACAACGTTTCACCTTTTGCCAATATTCCCACAACACCTCCTGTGATTACTTCACAGAAATTCGTGAGTTAATTGGCTCTTTGCATTCCACAATCTCTCTTGACTTCAACATGCTCTTTGACTATCAAGTTTTCCAAGACCCTCCTTCTCATGCGTCCAAGGAATTTAAACTGTTATTCTGATTATAAGTATCATTTTGTTGTCATTTTCTTAAAGACTTCCTGGTCACTGACACGATCCGTCCATGAAATTCTCAATATCCTTCTGTAGAACTACATTTCTGTTTTTCTCTCCATCTGTGGGAAGATTGTCCAGCATTCAGTGCAATTTGAGTGGATGAAGATCACATAACAACCCTGCACTCTTTTTTTTTTATCTGGAACGATTTTTCGCATTTTCGTGTCGCCATTTCCATCCTCTTTGAAAAATACATTCAACATTTCTTCGATTATTTTACCTTCATTCAGGGCAGATTCCTGAAACGCCAAGATGAAAGTTGCTAATTATGACGATAGGAACCGGAGATTTAGGAAGATCAAAAAAAAAAAAAAAAGAACGATCAAGAAGATCCAGAAAAAGACTGAAAGGAAGATAAAAAAATAAAACAAAAAAGAGAAAAGAACAAGAAAAAGAAAGAAAAAGAAAAAGAAAGAAAGAAAAAAGAAAAAATAGAAAGATCAAGAAAAAGAAAGAAAGAAAAAGATAGAAAGATCAAAAAAAAGAAAGAAAGAAAAAGAAAAAGATAAAAAGATCAAAAAAAAGGAAGAAAGATCAAGAAAAAGAAAGAAAGAAAAAGAAAAAGATAAAAAGATCAAAAAAAAGGAAGAAAGATCAAGAAAAAGAAAGAAAAAGAAAAAGGAAGAAAGATCAAGAAAAAGAAAGAAAGAAAAAGAAAAAGATAAAAAGATCAAGAAAAAGAAAGATGAAGAAAAAGAAAGAAAGAAAAAGAAAAAGAAAGAAAGATCAAGAAAAAGAAAGAAAGATAAAAAAGAAAGATCAAGAAAAAGAAAGAAAGATCAAGAAAAAGAAAGAAAGAAAAAGAAAAAGAAAGATCAAAAAAAAGAAAGAAAGAAAGATCAAGAAAAAGAAAGAAAAAAGATCAAGAAAAAGAAAGAAATAAGAATCAAGAAATAGAAAGAAAGAAAGATGAAGAAAAAGAAAGAAAGATGAAGAAAAAGAAAGAAAAAAAGATCGAGAAAAAGAAAGAAAGATCAAGAAAAAGAAAGAAAGATCAAAAAAAGAAAGAAAGAAAGATCAATAAAAGAAAGAAAGAAAGATCAAGAAAAAGAAAGAAAGAAAAAGAAAAAGAAAGAAAGACCAAGAAAAAAAAGAAAGAAAGAAAGATCAAGAAAAAGAAAGAAAGATCAAGAAAAAGAAAGAAAGATCAAGAAAAAGAAAGAAAGAACGATCAAAAAAAGAAAGAAAGATCAAGAAAAAGAAAGAAAGAAAAAGAAAAAGAAAGAAAGATCAAGAAAAAGAAAGAAAGATCAAGAAAAAGAAAGAAAGAAGAATCAAGAAATAAGAATAAAAAAACATCAAGAGAAAAAGAAATAATGTTGAAACAAAAGAGAAAGAAAGCTTAAGAAAAGTAAGAAAGATGAAGGTAAGACACAAATATAAAAAAAAGGAAATAGAGAAATATCAAGAAAAGAAAGAAAATGAAAAAAAGAAATACAGAAAGATAAAGAATAAAAGGACGATCAAGAAAAAGAAACGAGCAAGAAAAAAAAGAACCAAAAAATGAAAGACAGATCAAGAAAAGAAAGAACGATAAAAATGAACGATCAAGAAAAAGAAGGTATGATCAAGAGAAAGACCTATCAAGACAAAGAAACAAAAACTGAGAGAAAGAAAGATCAACAAATGAAAGTTAAAGAAGGAAAAGAAAGAAGGAAAACCATGAAAAGAAAGAAAGATCAAGAAAAAGAAAGAAGGTTTAAGAAAAAAATGATCCAGAAAAACAATGATAGATATAGAAAAAGAAAAAGTAAGAACGAAATATCATAAGGAAAACAGACCAAGAAAAAGAAAGAAGGAAAGTTCCGGAAAAAGAAAGAAGGATGATGAAAAAAATTGATCCAGAAAAGAATGATAGATATAGAAAAAAAAGGACGAAATATCATGAGAAAGAAAGACGAAGAAAAAGAAAGATAAAAAAAACAGAAAGAAAGAAAGACGAAGAAAAAGAAAGATAAAAAAACAGAAAGAAAGAAAGACGAAGAAAAAGAAAGATAAAAAAACAGAAAGAAAGAAAGACGAAGAAAAAGAAAGATAAAAAAACAGAAAGAAAGAAAGACGAAGAAAAAGAAAGATAAAAAAAACAGAAAGAAAGAAAGATCAAGAAAAAATAAAGAAAGATAAAAAAGAAAAAGAAAGAACAAAATATCATGAAAGAAAGAAAGATGAAGAAAAAGAAAGAACAGTCAAGAAAAAGAAAGATGAAGAAAAGAATGAAAGAATGTTTCAGAAAAAGAAAAAGAAAGATTGATCAAGAAAAAGAAAGATCCACAAAAAGAAAGATCAAGAAAAGAAAGATTAAAAAAGAAAGATCAAGAAAACATAAGAAAATGTAAAATTGAAGAAAGAGGAGGATAAGGAAGAAAAAGTACAAGAAATTTAAACCGGAGAAAGAAGAGGAAAAAAAGGAAGCAAGATCAAAAAAATAAAGAATAAGATAAAAAAAAAAACTTAAGATTGAGAAAAAGAAAGACGGATCAAGGAAAAAGTAGGAGAAATTAAAACCCTAGAGAGAGGAGTAAAAAAGAAAAGAAACTTCAAGAAAAGAAAGCAAGATCAAGGAAAGAAAGACAGAAGAAAAAGAAGGAAAGATTAAGAACAGAAAGAAAGAAAAAGAAAAGAAAAAAAACATGAAGAAATTAAACCTGTAGAAAGAAGAGGAGAAAAAAAGCATATAAAAAAAGAAAGAAAAAGTATTGTAGAATAATGAGAAGGAAGAAAGAAAGAAAGAAAGAACGAAGACGTAAGATTTGAACATGAAAATGCATACAATAATAATAATAATAATAATAATAATAATAATAATAAATAAGTAAATAAATGAATAATAAAAAACAAAAATTCAGGATAGAAAACATGAGCTGGGGCTTATAAATAAGGAGGGAAAGACGGTGGCCGATGGCGGTTTTCGCTATTTCGGTCGTTCAGAAAGAATCTCTAAGAGGAATTGAAAATCTAGATGAACATCTATGCAAATTGTGGAGAGTGGAACTCAAAGGTGTACCCATTGTTATCAGTGTGTCTAGAAAGAAGCTGCTGTCGCTTGAATTCCAGATCATGTCACTTTCGATTTATGGCTGACTAGGCAGAAGGAATTCCCGCAGTAGGCAGCCGTTTCTTTCTCAAGTTGACTGGTTGCCAACCAGCGCTATTTAGACTTAGTCTATCCTGCCTTAAAGATGGATTCATAACCTTGCCAAGGGTATTTGCGTATATGTAGTAAGCAACCCGGCTGAAATTCGAACTCGGTCCTCCGGCTTCTCCTTCTGAGTCGCTATCCATTGCACCATCATCCGGGCTCGAAATACTTATTTTTAATGCCTTGTTACTTCAGGGCGTAGTCTATAATGTCTCTCCACACTTTCCTATTTATTTATTGTCTTTGGATTTCCATAATTCTTTGGGACTGACAGTCAAATGGTTTACCGTTGTCTTTTTCCTGGTTTATAATTTGGAATTTTTCTTCACGTATACTGGCTGCCAGTCAATGGCAGAAAGTTAAGTCTACCCTACTATTTAATCTAAATCTGGGGGAGATATACAATGGATTCATACCATTTCCAACGGCATTTGGGTGAAAGTGAACGCAGTGGTCGAGGCTGCAATTTGAACTGATCCCATTTTCCGCGCCAATAACCGCTATGCTGACCGCACTTCAATTTATTACAATCGTGAAAATCCGAGTGGATAAAGAAAGAAAAAAAGAAAGAAAGAAAGAAGGAAAGAAAGAAATCAGTGTGAATTAATCAGACGATCATCGTCGATATCTTTATCTGTCGTTCATCTTTTTGCCTTGTCGATATTTCTGGCATGAAAGTAATTAATCACCTGTTGGTCCGGGTGTCTGTAAAACAGAAATCTACCATCTGAAGACACATTTATCAGAAAAGATCTCAGGCGCTAGCCGAGCAGCTGAAATATAATGTCGGCCAAATGATCATTGATTGTCGAATATATTTACAAAGGCGGTGTGTGGATGCGCCTCTACGCATAAGATGTGCTAGCGTTTGCATTTCTAATGTCACTATCTATCTCCCTCCGTTGATATCGATCGCTCTTCGTTTCCATCTGGATCATTTGATATCTATTTTAATCTTTTCCTGGCGTTTTTCTTTCCTTCTGTCTACCTACATATCTATCTCGAGCCATTCAACTCAGCCCCTTGACATCTCTCTCTCTCTCTATATATATATATATATAGACGTCTAATCTATATTCTTAACAATGTTTTCTAACTTTGTATAAATCTGTCACGTACTCTTTATATACGCATGTTAATTATCACATCTTTCTCAGATGAGAGCCTCAGACCGCGCATTACATGTGATGGCTTCCGTCGTTTCAGCTTCCATGGTCTCTAAGATACCTATTGAGAGCAGCATTTGATTTCATAATTAATATGACGCATAAACTGTGTCTTTGATCGGGTTGATTGATACTGTATGCCCTACAACTCTCTTGTGTACCACCCTGTGACTCCTCACTTCAGATTATGATCGGCACACATTGCTGCAAACAACGCAGGTATTGTTGTCAGAAACGATGATGTAAGTTGACTTCCTTCATGTTGTCATGATGACCTTTCAGATGGTTCACCTAACCGGCCCTAGATTACAGCAGGCGATCAAAACCACCACATATTCAAGATTGTATATTAGTTGGCAACTTAGTGTAAGCGCCTTTTCGGAAATTAAACCCGATCTGAGAATTCCTGAGCTAGCTAGCCACTCTCGAAGACTCCACCCCTAAAAAAGTGACTCCATTCTGTACGACTTAAAGCCAGTTACTCGCATTATTTACATTATTCGGACCATTATCTTCATCATCATCTTTGTTGGTGTTATAAAGATTATCATTTTATTTCCAACCTCCGTTTTGGTTATTCCTCATTCAGTAACCCTTTCTAGGTTACAACAGTATACACACATATATATATATATATATATATATATATATATATTTTATATTTAGTGTGTGTGCGTATGTGTTGAAAATTTCTACAGTTTCAATCGTTACCTACTGTCTTCTTAATCCTTTATTTTCTACACTTTTACATAATATTTCAGATTCTTTCGCACTCAGTAACCATTTGCGACTTAGTGGCTTTATCTCCTTGCTTGGGGTGAAAAGGCATAACTATAGAAACCGTACAACGGACAACCAGAAGTCGAAATATTTTGTAGATCGGCATAAAAGAGTGAAAGAAAAAGAAGACCTAACTGACACTCAAACAGAGAACTTAAATTCAAAATAAATTTTCATTCTTAAATAAATATAAACCGTACAGACTAGAGAAACATATTTTATTAGCACAATATTCTATATATTGAATAAATTATTTTACATCTTAATAGGGGCTTATCGGCGTTCGATATCCGTTCAAATGGGAGAAAATATATTTTTATTTATAAATAAAAATAAAAAAAGTTTTGACATTTTTCTCTCTCCCCTAAAGCTTCTCTTTCTAACCATTTACACAAACTCGATAGGCAGTTTGTTCACTGCTTTCCTAACAGCACTCATAAATTCAGACACAGTAAGGTCAAAGATCACAATGGCTGAAATTAGGTAATAAAAAAGAAAAGATTATAAAGGTGATCGGAAAAAATCTTTGTATTATCGTAAAATACCGCTTATCATAAATTCAGATTAAATGAGATTACAGCAGCTGCAATATCATTGCAATACACACATACATATATATATATATGTGTGTGTGTGTGAGTGTGAATATATATATATATATATATATATATATATATATGTGTGTGTGTGTGAGTGTGTATGAGTGAAAGAGAGACTGAACTGTTGATCTTTGTATCAAAACTGCCTATGAAATCTCTCAGCTTCGATAGTGAACTCTTCTGTCATCTTAAGTATTGGAAATATTTCACACTCTCTTGCTCTCACTTTATCGGTACATATGCATATTTGAATACTTTTCCATCATATTTTTGAAAATTTTATCCCTCTCTCATTCGCATACATACATACATACATACATATATATATATATATATATATATATATATATATATATATATATATATATATATGTGTGTGTGTGTGTGTGTGTGTGTGTGTGTGTGATTCGCAGACAGTACCGTTTCGTTGTATCTTCAGTATCCTTAGTGCGACTAGACAACCGATTGCCACAAGCGATTTGGTGTCAGTCAGAGCTTCTATCACTAAGCCATCTTTACTCGACAGAACAAATCAGCCAAATCTATCTGTGCTATATGTATGTGATAAAGTGCTCAATATCAGAGATAGAGCGTGTGTAAATATAAAAGTGAACATTGAAGTCAACAGAAGCGACAGGCTGTTCCATGCTAGACGTAATTGTCAGGCCTGACGATTGTGTCTAGAATGAAACAGCCTGTCGCCTCAAAATGTTGACTTCAATGTTCACTTATATATATATATATATATATATATATATATATATATAATTCCAAGTTTTGAATTCTAAATAGTTTCCCCAAAATTGAAAGTGCCCTAAAATAAAAATGATAGAGAATTTTAATATTAATTCAATAATGCTTCAGAGTTTGTCTATATTTCTGAGATGAGGTATTATGTACAGTATTTACATTAGTCGGACTATTGTCCTCATCTTTGTCGCCATATTTGTCGCAACGTTTCGGCCGTTGTACGCTCTGGCCTTCTTCAGGTGGTTGGAATTTCGAACTGAACCCTTTATTTCGATCGCTGGGGTAGACTGTTCTAATTCCACGTGCCATGTTTGATGGATGTCAGTTATCAGTTATCAGTTATCTCCTGCTAATTTTCCCTCTGAAAGTTCTCCACTGCCTTAACCAGGAATTGAACTCACCTTCTTTTGGGTCTGTCACTGGATCTAACCAACGCCTTTATCCACTGTGCCATGTGTCCTTGAGGACATCTGGGTATGAACTTGAGTATTATAAACCTAATGTTTTCAGCATCATTTTTACCAGCGCTCATATTGCAATTTTTGCTGTTATCATTGCATGTCTTTACCAGAGTTCATATTGCAACTTTGTTATCATTGCTTTTCTCTGGCACTCCTTATTACTGGTTCCCATACTGTATTTATTTCTATGCTTGGTCGGCTCAGGAGATTTTGTGGCCTAGCATATGTGCTGATTCCTTAAGTTTACGAATTTTCCAATGGTGTTCCCCTGTCTATGATCTCAACATGATCCCACAGGGGCGGTGATCTCCTTCTCTCTCCATATGTGGTCAGCCACACCTGATTTTTTTACTTCCCCTCGCGTTACAGCTTTCTGGTGTTCTTGAAGCCTTACCTTGAGGGGGGTGGCCTGTCTCTCCTTTATATTCCTTTCCGCAGCTGCATGGGATAGCGTACACACAGTCTTTAGTCATGTTCCTCTCTATGGGGGTCTCCTCGTGAGAGATACCTGCGAAGTGTTGTCACGCTTTTGAAGGTTGTCCTGATGTTATATGGACCGCAGATCCTTTGTATTTTCTCTGATAACCCCTTCACATAAGGCAGGCAGACTGTTTTCTGAGTGTTGTTGTCCTCCTCCTCCTCCTCCTCCTCTTGTACCCGCCTATCCCAGTATAAGTAGTACCCTACAACGCAACAACTACCCTGGGTACATGGCAGCAGCCCCCAAAAAATCGTTAGGACCGACGAGTTCGTCGCCGTCATCAAGACGATAGTCGACCTGATGGAAGCCAGTGCTACGCCAAGATCGTCGCTGACATGGGCTGTCACAAGTCGACGATCTGCTGAACGATCAAGAAGGACATTGGTTACTCCTCTTACCGCAAGTCACACCGCATGCTCATCACGAATGCCTCCAAGGAAGATCAGGGCGGTGGCTTTGCTGAACGAGCTCAAGCATGGGTCCGCCGGGATGCTAAGGTTCTTCTCTGATGAAAAGAATTTAATCTAGGACCAGAAGAGCAACAGGCAGAACGACAGGTGGATCTGCAAAGACATCGAGGAGGTTCCTGTCGTGAAGCATACGAAGTTTCCCTCCTCTGTCATGGTCCTTGGCGTCATCTCCAGCGCCGGGGACGTCCTGCCTCCGTTTTTCTTTCAAAAGGGCCTGAGAGTCACCGCTGAGACCTACCAGGAGGTTCTAAGGAGTGAGGCGAAGCCCTGGATAGACGAGATCGCCGCTGGACGCCCCTACATCATCCAGCAGGACTCCGCTCCTGCACAAAAGGCCTGGCGTGGCTGATCAACAATGTTCCTCACCACGGGTCGCCGGACTTGTGGCCGCCCTCCTCACCCAACTTCAACCTCCTTGACTATTTATTCTCGGGCGTGATCGAGGCCAAGATCCAAAAGCACGCACACAACACGGTCGACTCTCTGAAGGCTGCCATCGTGGAGGCGTTCGCAGCTATGGAAAAGGACATGGTCGCCAAAGCGGGTGACTCATTTCGCGCCCGCCTTGAGATGGTCGTCGCCGCCGCCGGCGGTTACATGGAAAAATAATATAGTATGTAACTCTAACTGTTGCTAAATAAACTGTCGGGTCTCTGCATATACAACTTTTGTTTTTATTGCCTAGTTCGTTTTCGTTTTGTCAAGTGTCGGATTTTGCTGCAACATTCTGTATTGAAAGTTAAAAATCTAAAACTAAAAATTACTCTCAATACAAATCTAAAAAGGTAAACTTCCTCGATATAATATTAGACTTATACCAACCATATAAAAAAATACAAATTCTTTATATATCCACACAAAGTCTAATAATTCCCCATCTATAATAAATCACGTGTCCTCATGCATAGAATATAGAATTAGTAATAACTCTGCTAATGAAGATGTATGAAGAACGGAATATCATAAGAAAGAAAGATCAAGAAAAAGAAAGAAAGAAAGATGGAGAAAGAAAAATAAAAAAAGAAAGAACAAAATATCATGAAAGAAAGAAAGATCTAGAAAAAGAAAAATCCAGAAAAAGAAAGGTCAGGAAAAGAATGAAAGAAAGTTCTAGAAAAAAATCTAAAAGTTCCAGCCAAGATATAAAATGGCATACTGCTATACTGGCAAGTCTTTCCAGCCTAATTTTTTTTGACTTTTTTAGATCTTGGATGGATGTCATTGCCTACCAGGTTGCTGAATATATATATATATATATATATATATATATATATATATATATATATATGAAGAAATATAGTTTGAAGGTGTGCTATATTCATGTGATAAAGTGCTCAATATCAGAGATAGAGCGTATGCAAATATATATATATATATATATATATATATATATATATATATATATATATATAAGTGAACATTGAAGTCAACAGTCAGAGGTTGTTTCATACTAGACGCAATCGTCAGGCCGACGATTGCATCTAGCATGAAACAGCCTGTCTCTCTGAGTTTTGACACTCAGGCTGTTTCAGGACACGTGTTTTATTATAGAAATATAATAAAACACGTGCCCTCATTCATAGAATATAGAATTAGTAGTAACTCTTCTAATGAAGATGTATTTTATAAACACTGCAATTTTCATAATAATGCATATAGTGAATATAAATGCCCTGATACTAAATACAGGAAAGATAATATTAATAACCAGAAAAAAGAATAGAAGCAGAATAATCATTTGGTTTGCTGTAAATTAGGACAAAAGTTTCTTGCTTTGATTTAGAAACATTTTCTGAGTAATAATTCTCTAAGCAAGATTTTCGATAAAAATACGCTAAAATTAACTTGTAGTGATAATCAAGAAAAAATTTTTAAAAATCATAATAACAAAATTTTAAATAAAAACTTCAACCTAAATAAAAACAATAGTAATTCCAAAATGGAAATAAATAATTTTGAAAATAAATTATATAATTATAGAAATCCCATAAAGTGTCCATTGGAAAATAAATGTCTTACTGAATCTGTTGTTTATCAATCCACTATTTCATTTACTGAAAACCCAGATGTTAAGAAATTTTATATTGAAAGCACAAAAAACTATTTTAAATTAAGATGGTGCCCACATATTTCTTCCTTTAGCATCAATACGTACCGTAACCAAACATCCCTATCTAAATATTTTTTGTATTTAAAAGGAATCAATGAAACTCTCACATATAAAATGGAAAATATTAAAAAACGAGAATTTGTAAATCCTTAAATGACCCATGCCTATTGTGTGTACATGAAATCTACATATTATCAAGTTTCCTAAAAATAATTATCTTCCATAAAAAACAATGGTCCTTCTGAAGTCAACTCTTTGCCTTTTCATCCACGGTTCAAGATGCTTCTTCATAAACGCTGATGTATGCATCTGCAGTCATTTTGACGCCATCTGGTACTCTCTATGAGCCCACTAATGTTTTTCCAATAATACCACCCCAGATCATTATGCCTCCACCGCCTTGTTGGCCTCTTAAACGATGATGGCGATTCTGTCCGTTCATTGCCCAGGCTTTGCACCATCTATATGGCCCATCAAGTGTTGCTCGAGTTTCGTCTGTGAACAAAAGATTAGTGAAGTCAATCTTCATATTGTCCTCGGCCCATTTTAATCGATTTTGAATGTGATTTCTTGTCAGCGGAGGCTTCGATACAGGTTTGACTGTTGTTGCTATTTCCCTCGGATACCAACACCGAGTACTTTTCGACATAGTAGGATCCCCAATGCGACTGAAAAGCTATTGGCTGGTAAGTCCAGGGTTCTTCGTGGCCTCTCGTTTAAGTGGTGACATGAGACGACATGAAATAACCCTCGGCTTCCCTTTATCTGCCCTTTTGCGTACTTGTGTAGGGTCGTCGGTGAACTTTTTCACTGTTTGATGACACCTCCCTATCATTTTAGAAATTTCTAGGGTAGATTTACCTTTTGAGAGTTCTGAGGTGATAGTTTTCTTTTCAGCATCACTTAAACTGCTTTTACGGCCCATCTTGTCACTAAATTCTTACACTTTTCTAATAATTTGGCACGCTCAAATCACCGTGCTGATAACAAATATGGCGCCAGTTTGTTTACATTGCGCAGATCAGTACAAAAATTTCAGCGATTGCGTAGGTCAGTGTTGCCAACCTTGTGTGAAAATCTCATGTGAATTGATTGGATGGTTTTTGAAATATTAGAAAAAATGTTATCTCGATAATAATTTGGCACGCAGTGTATGTTGCATTGTGCACTCTTTTTCAAAAAAGTAAATGTTAAGGAATTGTGGATTTTAAATCTATTTGTTCTTTGTCTTCATTTGGATATATAATGAAGTATCAAGTGGATGAAAGACATGACCTGGGGGAAGTAGCTGAGGGAAGGAACTTGTTGAGAGCTGCAAGGGATAGGGAGAGGTAGAGAGCCATGATCGTCACATAAAAAAGACATGGCACATAAAAAGAAAAAAACGAATTGTTTCTTTCATTTTTTCGTTATATCAAATTACTGCAGCATACTTAAAACCATATTTTTCTTTTTTTACATTGGAATAATTTTGTGGAGATAATTATGATTTGCTAATATAATTTCTATTAATTAAACGATAACTGATGGTGGGAAAGCAGTAGATCCATACCTTTCCCAAGAGGTATTTATTTTCTTCAATAAAAGTTAATAAATAAAAAAGGCCTTTACTTGGCTGCACCCTGTTTATCACTTAGCCGATTCATATTTTGGGGAAGAGTTTCATATCTATCCTTCTTCATATCTATATATCTCTCTGTCTTATCATTTTTCTCTCTATATATCATTTTGTCTTTCCTTCTCCCTCTATCTCTTTTTTCCAATAGTTTATCATACCTCGCGATATATCTCTTGCTATCGAAGACATTTATCTTTCTTCTGCCTTTAGATTCTTTGCCATATATTTCTTTTTTTTATTGACTTTCACATCAATTTTTTTTCTAGTACCCGCAGGAATAGATTTAAGATCAATTTCAACATGAAGAGGTAAATTTATCATACGCGCCAAATTTGTTCTGCATAAGTAACATTTTTATGCCAGCAAGGAATAGATGCTCGACATACTTTACGTCAAGGGATATTTTCTTCCCCTCAAATGGATTCCCGCCACCCGACGTCCTACATTTTATTACTTCTTTGCACTAAACATTCTACTAAAATGAGCCCAAAATTCGGCACTTGTATTATTCTGTTTGACACGAGCTTAATAGTAATTTATGCTACACGCTTTTTGAATTTCTATGAGTGGCCTATAGAAAAACTAATGCGAGTTTTTTAACTGGTGCCCGAATTTCCATTAGAAGCTGTAAGAAATCATTTCTTATTACATTGTTTAGTTTTGTAATTTAATTTCGCGCCTGAAACTATTCCTGTTCGAAAAATAAGAACCCATTTTAGATATCTCACTAACAGATTGCGGAGACTGTATGAAACCAAACAGAACTGGATATCACTGCGCATTTGGGGGCAGATAGCGTTGGATGGACTCAAGATTTATTTTAATGTTACCTCCCTTCGAGATGTGCGCGATCATGGCTCGCCACAAATTCCGTTTTCTTTATTACCTTCGACTTCTAACAGCTTCTTGGGAAATATAGTGGCGTGGTTACCCACTGCTTTCACCAAGTCTTGGAAATCAGTCGGCATCGAGTAAGCGTGTGTACTGTTTAAGTGTTACAACAGGGCAGGTTGATTTTTACTTGCATTATTTACATTATTCGGACTGTTATCTTCATCGCAATATTCACAACGTTTCGGCCGTTGTACACTCCGGCCTTCTTCAGAGGATTGGAATTTCGGACCGATCCCTTTATTTCGTCTTCCGAGGTAGATTGTTCTAGGTCCACGTGCCATTCCTCTTCTGGATATCTCATTTATTTCTCTTTAACTAAACTATCCAAGTTTTGGTTCACCATTGCTGTGTTCTGGTATTGAACTCACAATTCACAACTCTTTGAGTCTATTCACTAGATCTAACCAACATCTCTATCCACTGGGCCATGTATCATAAATTCCAAACACCTGACGAAGGCCGGAGCGTACAATACCGTGCAACTTGATACAAGATGGTCAATTGTTTCTGGATATTTATCACAGAATCTACATTTTTCGGCTAACATAATTTTCCAGTATGTGTGCTTGGTAATTTCTAGTATTTCTAGCAAGTATTAGTCTTGTACAGCAAGAATAAAACCTTGTGTTTCAGCTTTTAACTCTGCACTATGGGGTTTGTCTACATCAGCTTCTTTGATATGGGAAGAATATTGACCATGAAGAGGTTTATCTTGCTATTATTATTATTATTATTATTATTATTATTTTTTTTTTTATTTCTGGCGTTTTACACATTTCTTTCCAGGTCCCGCCCAGGGACATAAGGTTAGAAATGGCGTCATAACACTTTCCACTGACAAAAAAAAAAAAAAAAATTACATAGTTAAAGCCCTTCGTAAGGTGTGGGCTGTACTTGTCGAACAATTTTTTGTATCTCCTTGAGGCATGGACTTCCAGGAATCCCTTCAATTAGTCTATTGCAATCTTTTCCAACCAGTCCTAGGGCTCCAACTACAACAGGGATTGTTGATGTTCCCATATGCCACATTTTCGAGATTTCTATTTCAAGGTCCTTGTA
The DNA here is from genome assembly GCA_903632075.3 of Acanthosepion pharaonis. Taxonomy (NCBI): domain Eukaryota; kingdom Metazoa; phylum Mollusca; class Cephalopoda; order Sepiida; family Sepiidae; genus Acanthosepion; species Acanthosepion pharaonis. Next base: position 666,907 of record CAHIKZ030004609.1, on the reverse strand, counting down.
CTTTGACAACTTTTTGAATATCTTCAAAGATACATTGCAGTCAGCAGGGACTGCCATATCAATAAGGAGGCACCTTTTTTGTTTGTGGTCTTTAATAACAATATCTGGCCGGTTGGCCTTGATTGTTCTGTCAGTGTGTATTGTGTAATCCCATAGAATTGTAACAGGTCCTATCTCCGTAACCGGGTCTGGGTGGTGTTCATACCAGTTTCTTTCCCGTAGAAGTTGCAGATTTTCCAGTGCAGATATTGGCCCACTCTGTCATGTCGGGTTTTATATTCAGTGGGTGCCAACACCGTACAACCTGATACAAGATGATCAATCGTTTCTGGATATTTATCACAGAATCAGCATTTTGGGCTGACACAATATTTTAGTATATGTGCTTGATAATTCCTAGTTAGCAAGCATTGGTCCTGCGCAGCAAGGATAAAACCTTCAGTTTCCGCTTTCAACCCTGCACTACGTAGCCACTGATGGGTACGGGTTTTGTCTACGTCAGCTTGTTTGGGACGGGCAGAGTATTGGCCATGAAGCGGTTTATCTTGCCAACGCTTCTGTAACTGGTCGGTTGCATTCGTCTTTGCTGTCTTTTTTAGGTATTTTGCAGTTTCAGCCGGTGTATTGTGCTGTAGTTGCATCTCTACGCCCATTTGAAACTCCATTTTGAATTTGTTGGCTTCTTTCATTACGGAGTAGAGACGCTTACTACTTTCATGTTCCTTGACGCATACCATCATCCAGTCTTCTGTAGTTTCCAAGTATCTTTGGAGGCCAATTGTTGTAGTTTTGTAGGACAGTTCTAGTTGAACTAATCCTCTGCCTCCTTCGGATCTTGGCACATACAGACGATCGACATCAGCTTTGGGATGATGCATGCGATAGCAAGTGAGTAGCTTTCTCGTTTTGGCATCCATTCGCTTAATTTCAGCTATGGTCCAGTTAAGGACATTAAAGCTGTATTGCACCACAGAGACAGCCAATGTGTTTATGGCTGATATTCTGTTTTTTTGAGTTTAGCTCAGTATTTAGTACCAGACGTACACGCCTGTAGTACTCTTTTCTTATTTTTTTCCTTCATTTGGGGGTGTTGTATGCCATCTCCTTCGCTAATTCCTAGGTACTTATAAGCTTCACCATGCTCCAGTTCCCTAATCTTTGTGACAAAATCTAAATCAGTTAAGAGTGTTTCTGTAATTCTACCTTTCTTAAAAGTTACTTTTGCACATTTATCTAATCCGAAGTCCATACCTATTTCGTCACTGAATTATTTTACAATATTGAGGAGGCCTTTCAACTCATTGTCGTCTTTGGCAAAGAGTTTGAGATCATCCATGTAGAGTAGGTGATTGAATATTTTCTTATTTATTTTGTAACCATAGCTACTGTTGTTCACTTCATGTGTAAGAGGGATTAAGGAATAACAAAACAGAAGGGGTGACAGAGAATCTCCTTGAAAGATTCCACGTCGGATATTCAGACAGTTGGATATGGCAGTGCCCCCGGTGTGACTAAGGTATAGTTTGGTGTTCCACATTCCCATGCTGTTCTTAAGGAAATTTAATACCACAGGGCAGATTTTGTATATTTCCAAAGTCTTAAGGATCCAAGAATGTGGAACACTATCAAAGGCTTTACGATAATCAATCCACGCTGCACTAAGATTTCTGCGTCGTCTCCTGCAATTTTCCAGGATCATTTTATTTATCAGAAGTTGATCTTTGCAGCCATATGAACCTCTTCTGCATCCCTTCTGTTCCAGCGGGAGAGTGCTGTTTATTTCGAGAAAGGAATAAGTACGGTTCGTCAGTACAGACGTGATCAACTTATACGTTGTGGAGAGACATGTTATCGGTCTATAATTTTTCGGGTCGTCTGTTTCAGTTGTTTTTGGTATGAGGTATGTCATACCTTCAGTAATCCATTCCGGGATTTTATTGGGATTATTTACAAGCGTTGATAATGTTTTTGCAAGAATTTCATGGGTAGATGTGAGATGATACAGCCAGAAATTGGGCAACTTGTCATTTCCTGGGGATTTCCATTTTGGGGATTTCGTTAGAGCTTGCCTAACATCATCTGTGGATATATTTTCCCATTCTTGCAGAGGTGTATCCAGCAGTCGTTCTTCTTCACGCCGTATCCACTCTGCATTTGGGTTATACTCCTTTGGGCTGCTCCAGATATTTTCCCAAAATGTCTGTACATTATCAATCGATGGTGGCCTTTCGACATGTATAGGTGTTTTTCCAATTTCCCTGTAAAATTTCTTAAGATCTGTTCGGAATATTTTATTTTGGCGATAGAACCTACAACGTTTTTCGTATCGTCTTGTTCTCTGCGCCTTTAGCTGAAGTTTCTGCTTCAGCATTTCCTTGATTGATGGAATATCAATTAGGGATTTAATGTTATATTTCCGCTTGATCTTTTTGAATTTACGTGTGGAAATATTAGGGTTTCTAATATAGAAAGCTCACATCTGATTTGTTTTATTTCTCGAATCAGTTTGGTTTTCCAAGCTGGTTCTCTGTGTCTGTTAAATTTATTTATTGTCTTGACTCCAAGCTTCCGAGTCGCTACTAAAGCTGTTGCGTATATGACGTTGTTAACTTCTGTGATGTTTCCCGGTGGTTTATCTGTTAAGTGTTTCCAGAGCAGCATTGTATATTTTCACGATGTGCCTGTTGGAGTTCGTCATATGGATTTTCGGGAGCTGGTCTCTGTCTGACAATTGTATGAATGTTACTCTGCTGAGTACTTGGATGACGTCATTTTTCGCTTCGGTGATTTCAGCTTCGTGGTTTTCAAGGAATTCTAACTTATTGTCACTGAGGATGACTCCAGGTACATTTTCTGGAGGACTGTAAGTTGTGTTTAAGGTAGAGTCTTGGGTTTCATTTCCTGTGAGATTATTTCGTATTTCATTCGCTTTAGCGTCCACCTTATCCTCTGTTGCATTCCTTATTTCTACATTCGTCTCAATAGAGTTTGAGTGATGGGTCATAGTATTTTGTCTTATATCTTATCTATTTCTGCCTTTGAGAGTCTGTTGTTTTGCATGATGTCCCTACGGACATTGGCAAGCATGTTTGGATTGAGGTTAGGTCTTACATCATTTCCCACCGTACTTCTCCATATTTGGTATGTTTGATTGGTGGTGTTCTTTGCTGGGTTTTCGAGTGCAGTGAAGAAGGATGTCATGACTTGTCGATACTCTTCGCGGCTCCACTTCGTTTGTTTACTTTTTATTAGTCGATTTGGTATAGAGTCACTTGGTCCAAGGTTGGCAATAATCCGGTTTTGGTGACCAAGTGTCTCTTCGTGTGTGGAAGAGTTTGTTCCAGTGTCAGACTTTTCGTCCTCAGACTGGTTCCTCTCTGAGTGACGCGGCCCTTGTTGTCCCGGTTGACGGCCGATCCGGTATGAAATATTATTCGTATTCATTGAAATTAGTAGAGATGCGTTTTAACTTTGACCGCCAAGGGGTACTTATGTTCAGTTTACCAGCTGTAGGACGAGTCTCGAAGAAGATCCAGGAGCACGCCCATACAATGAGATTGTGGATTTATTGATATAACGAAGGTAGAATAGTTCAAAAGATTGTGTGGTATTCAGTGGGGTAGACTATACTAAGTTTTAACTTAGTATAAGTCCGAGTGACCACTCCAAGGGGGATAAATAGATTTTAGTATATAGATTTAAGAAAAAAAAAAGGGATAAAAATAAATACAATATGATCCCTGTCAATGCGGATACATACACATGCAAATTATATACGTATACATACATACATATATATATATATATATATATATATATATATAATATAATGAATAAAAAATATATAAATACGTATACATATATATATATATATATATATATATATATATATATATATATATATATATAACCCAATAAATAAAATATATAAATACGTATATATATATATATATATATATATATATATATATATATATATATATATATATATATATATATATAATAAATAAAAATATATAAATATAAAATTGAAATATACGGTAAAAAAAAAAAAAGGAGGGAGCTGAAAGGGAAAGAGTTAGCTTGAGTCAAAAGAATTTACAATCATAGCAAACTACACGAAAAGTATCATTCCAAAAAAAAAATAGAAAAAAAAATCCTACATTTATTATTATTATTATTATTATTATTATTATTATTATTATTATTCCTTTGATTTCAGGGTGTGTACACATTTCTTTCCGGGTCCCGCCCAGAGAACTAGGTTTAGAAATGGCATCATCATTTTTCACTGACCAATTAAAAAAAAAAAATATTTTACATAGATAAAACCCTTCTTAAGGTTTGGGCCGTACTCGTGAGAACAATCTTTTGTATTTCTTTTATTATTATTATTGTTGCTGTTGTTGTTGTTGTTGTTGTTGTTGTCTATTGTCTTTGCCCTATGTAGTACGAGTTGCCTCAACAAGAATCTTCAAGAGCCAAGAATTTTATTATCAGAAGTAAACATATGAAGTGCCAGGCAATCAGGACAATATATGTAATGCTGGTCAGTACAAGGAGAAAAACCCACGCACGATGTGAGAAGAACACATATTATTATTATTATTATTATTATTATTATTATTATTATTATTATTAATATTATTATTATGTTTTACTGGCACTATATCAAGATGACACCCAACGTGGAATCCGCCACATTCGATAAAATCGGGCCATTTGTTTGACTTTTTGAATTCCGTTGATAGATTGAAGTCTTATTTCGTTGACAATTTAATGAAAAGTAAGTTGCAATGATTGTTTTAATGTTAGAGGCATGAATATATACAAACTATCGGATGATTCAGTCTCTTCCTGTCAGGAGAGATATAAGCACCCAAGTCTCTAAATTTATATGCTACGGCCATTCGACCCAATTTCAATCTCCAATAATGAAAATAAAGGATCAAATTGTTCTTAAGATTTTGTAAGCAATTAAATAATAAACGGAAAAGGAAAAAAAACGACATCTTCCGTTAGTCATGAATCATAAAGTTTAGGTTAGAAAGAAAGAAAGAAAGAAAGAAAGAAAGAAAGAAAGAAAGAAAGAACCAGAAAAATACAGGATGATCAGAATATAGAGAAAAATAAAAAAAGACAAGAAAAATGAAGGAGAAAAAAGGTAGAATGTAAAAAAAAAAAAAGATGCGAAGAATTGAAGCGGAAAGCAGAGAAGAGAAAACGAATAGGAATAAGGTAAGAATGGTTAAGTTACGAAGAGGAAGAATTTAGAAGAAAGTAACGATGGAGGAAACGAGTGGATCAAAAGGCGAAGTAGAAAGAAAGGGAAGAAAAGAAGCCGAAGCAGTGGACAAAGAAGAAAGAGGGAAAAAAGATTAAGTGAAAGAGAAGGAGAAAGGAGAAAACAAGGAAGAAGAAGAAAGAGAAAGTGAAGAAAAAAGAAAAGAAGCTAAAGAAGGTGAAGAAGAAAGAAAAGGCAACTAAGAAGAAACAGAAAAAAGAGGGGGGAGACAAAGACGAAAGAGATAAAATGATTAGGTGCTGAAGGAGGAGAAGACAAGGAAGAAGAAGAAAGAGAAGACAAAGAAGGTGAAGAAAAAAATAAGGCCATAAATAAGGAGGAGGAGGAGGAGGAGACAAAGAAAAAAGTGGAAAAATGATTAGGTGCCAGAGAAAGAAGAAAGAGAAGAAGACAAAGAAGAAAAAGAAATCGAAGAAAGAAGGAAAAGAAGATAAAGAAGGTGAAGATAAAAGATAAGGCCACGAAAAAGAAAAAGGGGAGGAGGACGAGGAGGAGGAGGAAGAGGAGACAAAGAACAGAGAGTTAAACTGATTAGGCGACGGAAAAGGAAAAAACGAGAGGAAGACAACGAAGAAGAAGAAAGAGAAGACAAATGAAAAGAAAAGAAGCTAAAGAATGTGAAGAAGAAAGAAAAGGCAACAAAGAAGAAAAAGAAGGAAGAGGAAGATGTCGAGACGAAGAAGAAAGAGGCAAAATGATTAGGTGAAAGAGGAGGAGAAAGAAAGAGAAGACGAGGAAGAAGAAGAAGAAAGAGAAGGCGAATAAAAAAGATGATGAAGAAAAAAAGAAAGGCGAAGAAGAATAAAGAGGCAAACTGATTAGGTGAAAGAGGAGGAGAAATGAAGAGAAGACGAGGAAGAAGAAGAAAGAGAAGGCGAATAAAAAAAGAAGCTAAAGATGAAGAAAAAGAAAAGGCGAAGGAGATGGAGGGGGAGACAAAGAAGAAAGAGGCAAATGATTAGGAGAAAGGAGGAGAAGACAATGAAGAGAAAGAAAGAGAAGGCGAACAAACAAAAGAAGCTAAAGACGAAGAAAAAAGAAAAGGCCAAGAAGAAGAAGAAGGAGGAGGAGGAAGAGGAGACATAGAAGAAAGAGATAAAATTATGAAGTGCCTCAGAAGGAGTAAGATGCATAAGAAGGGATAAGAAAACAAAAAAGTGAAGAAAAAAAAAGAAAAGTCACAGAAGACGTAAAAGGCAAAGAAGAAAATGGAGGAGAATACACAGTTAAATAAAGCAAAATGATTTGGTGTCGGAGGTGAATGTTGAAGGAGGTTAAGAGGAACAAAAATATTGTAGAAGAAGGGAAAGAAAAAATATAAGGAAAAAAAGAAGGAAAAGGCGAAGAAGAATGTAGAAGTATGTAAACGTGGCGGGAAGAGCAAGAACGGTAAAAGAGGCGAAGATTAAAAAAACACAAAAGAAGACGAAAAAGAAAAAAAAGATGACAGAAGTAGAAATGCATAATGACCATTGCTTATTGGTTGCATAAAATAATTCTTGCCTTAAACGTCAATCATCCGGGTATAATTTCAATAAGAGGAAATAAAAGCGTCTCAATTGAGGGACCAAGAAACTCCACAACGAACATAATTTCATTTCTCTCGCTTTATGAACGGGAAATTATTGCTTAGTATGGCGAATTCAGTTTTGTTGCTTTAGTCAACCAATGACAGGTGCAATGCTTTAGCGGAGAATGTTCGAAAACGCAGATGAGGTTGGGAGAACGATTTGTTGATGTTAGAAATCGTTGCTTTTCTACTGTTTCATCTAGAATGAAGATTTTGAAAAAGAAGATTACACAGTTTTGAGAAACTTTCCATTCAAAAAATATTTGGACCGAGAATGGTGTCAAACGGAAGTTGATTTGAGATTTCTTATTAACCCCTGTAAAAATCTGCCTGTGTAAGACTAGAATTATAAATACACAATATACGCAGATGAAACCGTATTGATGGAAGACACAGCATAAAAAAAACAAAAAACAAAAAACTGCAGGGATTCTTCCTCAAAGTATTAAAGGATAGCGGGAAGGAAGTACTAATGCCAATTTGTAAGCAGATAAAATGAATGCCTATTAACAAGAGAGACAAAATAACATGCAACCTACGAAGTGAAGACGTCAAAATCAAGCAATTACAAAATACTAGGGGCAGAATTAGGCTACCCCGAAATATTGTTACCTACGTGTGATCTTTGGCTAAAATCTAGCAATCACTTTTTTACTAGATGAATGATTAGCATGAATGAAAACAGGATGAAAAGCTTTAGCGCTGCGTATAATTGGTTATTCATTATGTGAGTTTATTTCACATTAATTTCTAACCAATAGATACTGGAATTAAAACGGTTTGTGTTGCATTGTTGAATCGTTTGGCCATATTTGTAATATTATCTGTTATTGGTCAGAAAAATTTGGGCGTTTATGGTAATTGCTTGGGTATTAAATTGTGTGGGGAAATGGGGTTTATTTCCTAAAATTTCTTAATTTTTCTTGTTACAGATTGTCTTGTGTTCTTTCCAGTATTTATAGAATACATAAAAACAAGGTTTTTATTCACAAATACGCAAAAATATTTTTCCTTTTATTTTCAGCAAACAAATAAGCCTGTTTGTTATTGACATAAGCCATTATTATGAGTAAAGCTAGGAACTGACTGTCGTTACTTGACAGGTATTTAGAAACTGACTTGATAATCATGAACATTTGACTTGCCACTTGTTAAATATTAAAATATCTCAGTGTGTGAGACGATAGATCGTTACTTACTCTCTTCAAATCGAGAGAACCGCCATATTTCCTTCGAGAAGCAAAACGGTTATTGCGTTCTCTTCCTTCTTTACATAAGAGCGTAGAAGCTGGTGAACCGGAAGTTGTTCGTGATTGCGCGATAAAATGCCAGACGATTACGAATAGCAGTGTATTGTGCGCATGACGAGAATTGTTGTAGCTGATGGATGGCACACAAATCGATATCCGATCAATATCGGCTGGGCTCACCGTCGAGAGCTGGTGTATATGATGTCGAAAGAACCGAAAATCCTAATGATCTTCAGTTAAAAATATCACTGATGATGGGTGCTAAATTACCAAACCAATATATTTCATGAAATAAACTTCTTTCATGTCTCGTGTCCTCTCAGAATGTAGATGATTAAGGCTCTCCACAATTTCCTGTCCTTTGTAGCTCTTAATAAATTATATATTTCTGTTACACTATTTACATTATTCGGACTATTGTTCTCATCTTTGTCGACATATTTATTACAACGTTTCGGCCGATGTACGCTCCGGCCTTCTTCAGGTGGTTGGAATGTCGAACTGAACGCTTTATTTCGCTCACTGGAGTAGACTGATCGAGTTCCACGTGCCAAGTCTAATGGATGTCATTTATCAGTTATCTGCTGTTAATTCCCCTCGCCAAGTTCTCCACCGCCTTAACCAGATATGGAACTCACACTCTTTGGGTCCTGTCACTGGATCTAACACAACGTTCTGCTTTGTTATCCATTATCGTATTTTTTTTTCATTATGCTTTTAAATGCAAAAAGTGCAAAGATGTGCACAGAGTTCATTAGAACATGAACAAAATTATTTTCATGTTATAATGTTATGGTCATACAGCTTTGTAATTTATTCAGTCAGACACGCCTATATATATATATATATATATATATATATATATATATATATATATATATATATATATATATATATGTGTCCATAAAGTTCGTGTTGACTTTAAAAGAATTTTAACTTTATTTGTATTTGCGATAGAAATAATTTGTAAAAGGATTAGAAAGAAGTAAATCCATATTTTTTAAGGTGTTACTGAAATTTTATTTAAGTTTCCACATGTCCTCCATCATTAGCAATACAAAGGGTAATACGATTTTGCAGTTCACGGAAAACATTTGCCAACTGATTTACAGTAATGCCTGAAATCACATTAGTTATTTTAGTTATACTTAAAACTAGGTACATTAAACTTTATAACATTTTTTTTACAGATTATGTCTATCGCAAATAGAAATATTTCTTTTAAAGTGCACTCTAACTTTATGGACAAACTGTATATATATATATATATATATATATATATATATATATATATATATAGAATATATTAATAAAAACACTTAGACTTCTTCACTATACACACAGTGCCATCATCAACGCTAGAAACTAACTTACAAAATCTAAAACTCCAAATACCACCACCAACAGCACTTCAAACAATACAAAATGAATAAACCTAGCCTTTAACGGTGTTTTTACTAAACTTGTAAATCAATTAGACAATCGGAGATATAATTAGGAAGGAAAATAGAGAAGAAAAATTCAGATGCCGCTACTTATGAAATAATTTTAACAATCTAAAAGAATTTATGTCGGAAAGACATCACGAGATCTAAAAGCTTGTCTCTAAGAACATAAAATAAATTTATGTTTAAACAACCATTCAAACTTTCTACTAATAACACACAGGAAGAAAACTGGCCATAAATTTGACATAATTAAAACCTAATTAAAAAATAATTTTATTCTTTACGAAGAAATTACTTCGTGGGTCTAGTAATCATAATATTATTAACTATAAACACACGTTAAAAACATTATATTACATCACCAACCTTTATTGAATCCATTCTTAGGGAACCTAACGTATGTTTATATAAAACAAACGGTATGTCTGTAAAATATTCCCAAATCAACATGCGAAAGACCAATAAACATAATGCCTAGTAGACATATACATACAGGGACACACCCACATACACACATACACGTACTCACTCTCCGTATTTTAAAAACAAATACACTAAAAAGACAAGATGAAGGTTGCAGACTTTATGCAAACAATATTTGGTCCTTCGACAGAAGTAGTTCGACAATATAAAACTGCCTCTGTTTCCCGAAAACGATATTTTATTAATTGTTAACGGGTGCAAGAAATTAATTTTTTAATCAATTCTTAAAGAATCTAACGTTACGGAAACTAATTAAAACAAACCGATTGTAAGTAAAATGTTCCCAAATCATCATGCGAATGGCCAACAAACAAAATGTATACAAGACAGACACACACAGGGACACACACATACACACACATATATACACTTACGAATATATATTATCATCTGAATTCCACAAAGACAAAGTAGAATTATTATACGTTTACATACATAAAGATATATATTTACAGTTTTCAAGTGATGCTTGGAATCCGTAAATTTCTTGAAACTTCGGATGGACGCGTCATCTCTCCTTGAATTCGAAACGCCACAAGTTATTCTAACGTTTGTTTAACAAGTCGAATGCACATGAAACCTGCTTAACCAATGAAAATCGAGCAACACACAAGGAAAAATACCAGAATTTTTCCTTCTTTTTCCTCCATATCTTATTCTCTGGTGAAAATTTAATAAAAGTTGAATGATAATCGTTTTCTATTTGTCCCTTATCTTTCTTATCATTCTTTCGGATCCCGAATTGATCGCAACTTATATATATATATATATATATATATATATATATATATATATTGTGAGGTCTCTTTTGTGCTCATAAATGCGTTTTTTTTCAAACTTCTACTTGTTTCTCCAATATATTGGGAGGAATATTTTTGACAATTTATTTTATAAATACCGGCTTCAGAAATATTATTGCTATTAGTCTTTGAGTATGTGATTATATCCATAATGGTTTTGGAAGTGTTTGTGACTATTTCAAGATTATTTAGATGGGATAGGTTATTCTGGATATATATATTGTGTGTGTGTATTTAGGCGGAATTGTGTACGAGGACAGGCATGTTGTTTTAAATGCCTAAATATTTTAGAGTTATCATTCAAATGTAGAGTGAAGCGTCGTGAAGCGAGATTGTGGTGGGACCATCATAAATATTATTTAATCCATTGGAGATACAATCTCCCAAAGGGCATTTGAATTTATAAACTATGTTGTTTTTTTGCAAATCACTAACGGGGAGGGGGGAATAATTAAGTTGGATATACTAGATTTAGTGTAGTACACAATTCCAGAAAATCCTCGTTGAAAACACAACTATACTTAAACATGAAAACAATAAACAAAAACTAAAAATTCTTGAAGCTATATACATAAAATAGTTGAAACCTAACCTGAAAAAAATAAACTATGAAATCTCTACACGTATTCTTAAATTCTTATAAATGATAACAGAAGGCATTGGTTTATACCAACGGCTTCCCATACTTAATACTTCTCGTTTTCATTCTCGCTTGGTCATGTGTGACGTCACGAACTGCGATGCGATTTTCACTTTCGCGTCTCGTATACACGAGTTTGTCGTTGCATTGAAATTTTTCATGCAACAAAAACAAACTATCATTATTGTTTTGTCCTTGTATTGTTTGATATATTAAAATGTAATTGCCATCTTTGATAATGGCTTATGTAAGCCGAAAGCTTAGATAGGATTAAAACATGTATCAATATGGTGACTTCCTTTCGTCTTTCAATGACAATCTTATTAAGCTTATCAGACAATATGAAAGGAACTTACTTAAAATAAATGGACAAAACTTGTCTATATTATTTAATATATATATATATATATAAGAAAAACACACCACTTTAAGTTTCCATTATAATAATTTATTTCACCAGAGCCATTTTAAAGGACTCCGGATCATCAGATAGCACTTCCAAAAATGAAAAATTGATGGGTAGTGTAAGTTTTTGTAATTTAACAGAGAGTGTAATAGGGTTAGTTAGAGATGGAAGTACTATCTGATGATCCGGAGTCCTTTAAAAGGGCTCTGGTGAAATAAATTATTATAATGGAACCTTAAAGTGGTCTGTTTTTCTTTAAAATATTAGCTCTGGATTTACATTGAGCTCTGATTTTATCCCCCTTGGGATTACCCATACGGATTACCAAGTTTTTTCATAACTTATATATATATATATATATATATATATATATATATATTGTTATTATTATTATTTTATTATTATTTGATTTCTTTGATTTCTGGCTGGTACCCATTTCTTTCCGGGTTCAGACCAGATACCTAAATCAGAAAAGGCATCACGACATTTTCCATGGAGCAATTTAAAACAAAATCACACATATTTTACATAGGTAAAGCCTTTCGTAAGATGTGGGCTGTACGCGTTAGAACAATTTATTATTATTATTATTATTATTATAATTATTATAGCTTGATGAAGTCATTTTGAAGGATGAAACGCGTTATATAGATTTTTATTTTTCCCCATTTCATTCTTGAAATTAAAATATACAATTTCTAATTCTTTTCTACGTGAACAAACTTTGAGAAACTGTCATGTGACCATGAGGTGCCATAGTGGGCGGTAAATAGCTGACAATCCGGAAACCGAATGGAAGCACGGATGATAGAAACAATGATAAGCAAATTAATCCGAATGTAAACGGTTCCAATATTAATAACTCTCCATCCGAGAAATTCAGATAGAAAATCCGTGAACCATCTGAGGATCCCACTGGCAGTGAAGACAATATTTGTTTCTTTCCAATGTCTTTCTCACTCGACCTAGTTGTAAATGTTTCTCCAAAGATTAAACATCACAGAAGATACAGATGATACAAAAAAAAGAAAAGAGTACATTGGAAAGAAACGTAATTCAAAGAGAAAGAGAAGAGAATTCATTAAAGCAAGTGTGAAATTAGTTATCTACGAAGCACTGTTGAAAAAAAAAAAATAATTAAAAGTTGAAAAGCAATCATGCCTTGAAGCGGAAGGCACAAAAATGGAGTCATTTTTCGCTAAGTGTTAACTAAAAGCGACTTTTACCATTCTTTGCCATAATCACTGCCTTCAAGGTGTCGCAGCAAAGTAGAGAGGCGAGAAGAAGAGGAAATTTTAGCGTCTCGTTTACTGAGTGGAATCGGTGTTAGGGTGACGCCAAATTGAATCACTCTATGTTTCAGTGGAAAGGCGTGCAAACGAATTTGGCGCTTCTTTCTGATGGAAGAATCAGTTGTTGGCATTTGGCAGTTCTTCAATCGAAGACAGCACCTGATCTTCTGGAAAAGGTGAAGATTTATACCAAGACACAATCACTGAACAGATATATTTTGTTTCATTTTTATGGATTTTAATGCCTCTAGAATGTACAGTAATTATGGCGAAAATATGTTCTCTCTTTCTCTCTCACTCTTCACACACACACACACACACACGCATACGGATATGCAACACAGACGTGGCGTTGCCTCCCTCTGTCTTTTTTACAAATACTTTCACGGTAACTGCGCCGATGTGCTGCTTTCGCTGGTTCCCAGACTTCATGAATTTAAGCGCTCAACTAGGCTGGCATCACGCTCTCACCATTTCACTGTCGAAACTGTTAAATGTAGCCGTCTCTTCTACTCCAATAGCTTCATGTCTTGCACTTCTCGCCTGTGGAACTCTCTCCCCTCTTCCTGTTTCCCTGATAGCTGTAATCTCCAACTATTCAAATGTAATGTCAATCGACGTCTCCAGATGCCTTGATCTATCCCCTATCTTTATCTTCATCCTTTCTTCTATCACTCCTCTTTGTTCTCGCTCCAACTCTGTAACCCCTTGTGTGCTAGTGGCTTCCCTCCTTGCTTGGGGTGGAATACTTTTAAAAAAAGACAAAGAACAAATGGAGTAAAAATCCACAGTTCGTAGCATTTATTTTTTTTTTAAAAGTGCTCAATACAAAGTAGAGAAAAATATTATTATAATATATTTTTTATTATAAGAGATTATAAAAACATTTTACATCGCTACACAAAAGATTTCATGTTTCAATACTATGATTGTACGATGGTCGATAACTGTTGATAAAAATGATTTATTAGGGAAATTTTTAAAAAAATCGTTACCTCTTTTCCAAAAGTTAAAGGGATTAGACATAAGGTCAGATTAAAAATATACTTGTCAAGATTAACCAATTGAAAGTCAGATCTACGCTAAATAGAAAAATAAGGTCAGAGGGTAGAGATGAGTGAGTTATTTTTTCATGTCACGATAAACCTGCGCTTAGACATGTCATCATCACAAATTTTGGCTTACAGCCACATCAGTTGAATCACCGGCTCCCATACGATCACCGAAATTAAGCAATATTAATATCTAAATAGATGATAACTTGGAAAAACCAGGTGTGCTATGCTTCGGTGTGCAGGTGGTGTAATGAATACTGACTCGGGATTGTTAATCGGAGAGCCGTGTTCCAATTCCAGTTGGGTTCGTTAAATTCACTTACGCGCAAATACCATTTGTTTCGCTGGTTGCCAGACTTCATGAATGTAAGCGTTCTAATAAGCTGGCATCTCGCTCACACCCTTTCACTCTCGTAATTATTAAATGTAACCATCTCTTCTACTTCAAGGTCTCTTCTACTCCAATAGCTTCCTGTCTTGCACCTTTCGCCTGTGAAACTCCCTCCCCTTTTCCTGTTTCCCTGATAGCTATAATCTCCAACTATTCAAATGTAATATCAATCGACGTCTCCAGATGCCTTGATCTACTCGCTATCCTTCTCTTCATCCTTTCCTCTATCACTCCTATTTGCTCTAGCTCCAAATCCTCTGTAACCCCTTGCGTGCTAGTGGCTTCCCGCCTTACTTGGGGTGAAATGATTAAAAAAACAATAAAGTTATGAATCTACCTCGAGTATGGGTTAATTAGTAATATCTGTATCACTGAATCATTACCATCTAAAAAATCTTACAATTTAAGACAAATTTAACTTTAAATAACCAAGAAAGTGTTGATAAACCGTAAAAAAAAAACGGATTGATCAAACAGTTATTACCATTTTATCTTAGTTTCTCGAAAAATCTTTCACATCAAAACAAGCAGAATTTTACTCAAAACGTATGGAAGAGCTGTTTGACGGGTATGCTTGCTTGGACTGATCTTTTTACATGCGGCCAAGACAAGGTGTTTTTGGGAAGAAGAGAAGAAAAGAAACCAATATATATATATATATATATATATATATATATATATATATATAAAAAAAATAATAAATAAAAACGGATACTATTTATGATTCAATCCAATGAAGTGTACATTAATGCTTTCTTTATAACATGGCTATAAATTCAACGATACAGTTTTAGATCTTCTATTGTCAACTTACTTTGAATATAAACTCTTCAGCACTAGAGAGCTTCGTCAGTGATGTCCTGATTTGGATCATTGGGATGTTTCGGGTCTTTCAAACATCATACTGCCCTCACCAAGTCGACCTCATCAGAGCCGATCAGTCTCTGATCCATGCTCTAAATTAGCAGCCTGCAGATACTGACTTAAACAAACCATAACCCGCTATCACGCATTTGATTGGAAGTTAACCAACAGCCAATCACAATGGTGTGAGATCTATTTAAACTGTTTACGGGGGATTTTTTTTTTTTTTGAGAATTGTGTGGATACCCTATCATCGGATACTCGGAAGGTAATTATATGTTTTCCGTTTTTTCTTTTTTTCTTACGTCTTCAGTCCCTTTTTGTACATTCGTTCATTATAACATTACTTGGAGTTTCAGTAAGTTGGCTAAAGTTTTGTAATTGCGAAAATTCGGTAAAATTCAGAAAATTGTTTCCACGTCATTAAACTCATGTCTTCTTCTGTATGCTGTATTGCTTCAGGACCTTGATGATCATAGCTCTCCACAACTTTCCATCCTTGATGGATATCTAACCTAAACTTGTTGGGTTAATCGCTGATTCCCTTTATCTCTTTTGCCTTCAATGTATCCTGTGAGTGTTAAATTTCCCGATCCCACTTTCCTCATTCAGTGTGCCAATGTACTTTCATTTCGATTTTCTTAAAAACTTCCTCGTTGCTTTCATGCTGTGTCCATGGTATTCTCAAAACCACATCATTATTTGCCTGGATCTTTGTCCAAAATTCACTAAGAAAGAGGTATTGATATTTATTGTATTTAAAATACAATTATGGCACGTGGCCAAAGGGGGAGGGGTTGAGGCTGGTCTTCACTAACTATCCTATACCGAGCTAATCTAATTCACGACCCATTCACTCATCACAATTGGCTCATTCACCACAAAAACTCGTCCGTCACCAATCAATCCTCCATGCACCATAATACCGCATCCACTCAAGGGGGTCCTACGAAACGCGCCCCATGCCATAAAAATCTAATGATTATAAAATTTGTACTTAAAAATGTATGGGGAGGGATATGAACCCAATAACAAACTAAAATATTAACACAAAAAAAAATAAACATAACTGATGTTAGTAGGGTCAGTCCAACCCTCAAAATGAGATGCCGCTGTATTCTGCCCGTTTGGACAAAATCAAGGGGCTCTCTCGCTAAGGGAGCGGGAAAGAAGAAAAATATATGGACATGGGAAATATAAAAGCTGACCCAGTCGAAATGAAAAGGGGACCGAAACAAACTGGGGAGGTTGGAAATCTCAATTTGGATCATAACTAAAGCAGCAACCGGGAACAGGCCAAGGACAACACTTACTCATATTAACTAGGTGCACAAAAGCTTGTCTAACCTAACCAAGGGGAGGGCTCAGCTGGAAGCCACCCCGATTTGACGTAGGTTGACCTAGAAGAAAAAATCAAGGCTAGCCCCGTCCAAACGAACCAAGCTCGCCTCTTTCACCCACCTTTCGCTGATATTACAAAGCAATTGAGCATTTTTTTCTTTGTTTTCAACGGCATATTTCCTATTTCTTAATATTTTCATTAGTTTCGAAAAGGCATCTTTCACTTTTCTAATGCACTTTTGATTTTCGACGTCGCATATTCCATTGGCTGTTAAAACACTTCCAAGTTATTTAAACATCTTCACCTATTCAATTTTGACATCTCAAATTCGTAACTAATTCGTTCACCATTACCTCAATTACTAGTTACATATATGGAAAGAATCTATTCTTCTGGGAAATGACACCAGAAATTTCCAAAGAAGGATGCACTCTACTTAAACAGAGTAAATGAACCTTGCATTGCTATAAGGACCTCCAGGGCCGATACGGCATCGACATTCCATGCTAATAGGTTGTATCGTAAAATAAAGTAAATGCAGTTTCAATTCCTGTCGAGGGGTACAGAGAAATACCTAGATTAGATATTAAAAAGAATTTAATTCATTTACTTTTGTGACGTATGGTGGCCGTAAATAATTAAGTATAACTCAAGACTTCAATGTTAAAATGAAACAGTATTTAATTACAACTGTAAATAAATACAAGAACAAAGAAACAAAAGTCAATCAAAGATAATTAACCATGTCAGTAAATAGCTTGTTAGTAACGCGACTCGGATTAACGTGAAGTAAATCCTAAATTAAAACCCAAATCATCAACGCACAATAATTCACACTAATTCGACTGGATAGTTCCACTCAATATTAATCACAGCAGTCAGTAGCCTGACACCGCTATTTATACACCTGACAGAAAAACATAATTTCATAAGTCCAGAGTGTCACGCTCGAACCTCGGTGTCGGAAGTTACTTATTTTCATCCCATATGACAGAAAAAATTATTTTTACAGACGTTTCAGAAGACATAATGAATATATATATATATATATATATATATATATATATATATATATATATATATATATATATATATACAGAGAGAGAGAGAGAGAGAGATTTCGAAAATTATAACATAAATATGTTATAGTGATTTTATAACATATTTATGTTATAATTTTCGAATAATTAATTATATTTGCTCTACTCTGTACTGAGCACTCTTTTAAGAATATTACTTGTTGGTTATTGGAATTTATTCCTTATACACCAATCCTATACTTGTGTATATATATATATATATATATATATATATATATATATTATTGACGTGCGGTGGCCGTTAATAACTGAGTATAACTGTAGACTTCAATGTTAAAATAAAACTGTATTTAATTACAACCGCAAATAAATACTTAACAAGAACAAATAAGAAAAATCAGCCAAAGATATTTAACCATTTCAGTGAATACCTTGCTAATAGCGCGGCTCGGCTAAAGGTCCGGTAAATCCTAAATCAAAACCCAAATCATCGACGCAAAATAATTCACACTAATTCGACTGGATAGTTCCGCTCAATAGTCATTAAATAATTACTCAATAATCACCCCAGTCAGTAGCCTGACACCGTTATTTATACACCTGGAGAAAACATATATTCATAAGTCCAGAGTGTCAGGCTCGAACCTCGGTATCGATATTTACTCATTTTCTTCCCAAATGACAGAATCTAACCCTATTTTTCGTTTTATTATTCTGATTCTGTAGAATATTATACTTGACAAGATTGCATCTAGTGTAACCTATTCCACATTCTTAATTTTTTTCGCGTTGTAACCTTTAAGCCACACTAATTAAAACGAAAGAAGTGATGACACTTACTCTGAATCAATCATAAAAATACGAGATAAGGCATTAGTAAATATTAAACGGTTCATATATTTTGTTGTTTGGATCAGTTATCATAAATTTAGTATAGGAGAAAAGAGAATTGAATATAGAATAGACTGCGTTAGGAGTATTTTCGTCCAATACTGCAAATAGCTACAAAACCGAAACATTAACTTGTACCACGGCCTTAAATAGCCTCGTCGAATCGGCATGTTTATATGAATGACATGTATGTCGCCAGAGTTATTGAGAAGAAACTGTCAGCTGTATACAATCGCGCTTACTAAGATTAATGGTTGCCATCAAATGAAACTTGTAGATGTTAGAGAGAAGTACCGTTCTTAGAACGTTGAATCACAAAGAACTGTACCAAAATAGTGTAACTACATCATTTGAGAGCTTGCAGCAACCTCAACACTATCGAATATTTTCTTATAAGGAAACGGCTATTATTACAATTATAATTACAAAGATGTCGCTGGTCTGCTCTTTCATGAACTAATATAATTAGATTATATACAATTGTTCTTTTATCCAGTTAGTATCAAGGTGCACGTTTTTTAAAAAAAATTAGAATAGAAAACTGTGAAAAAGCAAACAGTTTCTATTTTATCGCATTCGGCTTAGTTTTCTCGCACGCAATTATATTTAGAGGGGGGGGCTACCTCCTCACATCATGGCTGATGCTAACCTCAATGACCAATTGCAACTCCCCAGTCTACCATTCGCGACGAACATGTAGTGAAAAATTATGTTGAATCCATTGTTAGGTTCACTGTCACGTGCTAGACTATTTTTATCTCCAGAATTTATCTTATATGATTATAAGTCTACCATTCGTCTATGTTCTGAATATTGCTGCCACATATGGTTCGGGGATGGTGCTATACATTTAGAGATTCTTTGGTAAAATCCAAAGAAGAATTTGCGTCTCGATGTCTGTCACTTTTCAACCGTCGTTATGTAGTTTTCCCTGGGCTTTTTCTATAAATATTTTCATGGTTATTGTTTGGATGAACTTTCCGCTATGGTACATAGACGTTATGGATTTAATCGCGGTACTAGATTGGCGGAAAGGTCTCATCAATTCACGGTGAAATTGGCTGCATATAACCGTAATTTCATTCTAACAGTTACTTTTCTCGAACTTCGCACTTGTGAAACTCTCTTGCTTTCCAGCCAAAGTTGATCGTCAAAAATTTAAATGCAATGTAAACGGTTATCGTTTGTCTTCATGATTACTCTTCTATTGCTCTTGCGCTTAAGACTAAATAGGTTTCACACACAGGAACCTATTGTGTCTTAGTGACTTTACTACCTTGCATGGGGTGAAATGATTAAAAAACACACACAAATTTCCCAGGCCATTACATTACTTTAATTACCTTTCATTTCAAGAATTAAGGTCTTAATCATCATCCTGACCACCATCATCAATGCTATCACCTTTTATAGTCGTAGAGTCACAGCACAAGTGAGTACCTGATCAGCTCCTTATCTCCCTCTATTTTGGTTGCGTGTCAAGGTCTGTGTCTCTGTGAATGATCCTCCAGTGTGCTCTCAGTGAGGTCCACAGCCCCCAGTTTTCCTATCTGTATCTTTTTCTCTTGCCGGGGGATGAGGGATAAATATTGTTGTTTCTTAGAAAATGTACATTCAATTTCAAATTTCTCTTCTTGGCGGTGTTTATGAGGTCTTCCAAATTCGTGATTAATGTTATTTCGTACTGTATCATTTGAAATGTGATTGACATAAGATATATCATGGATAGTTTTGCAGCATCTCATTTTTAATATCCGTTTTGCTCTGTTAATGGCCAAGATTTGCAGACATACAGCAAAACTGAACAGGTTCATTTATATATATAAAAAACGGATATTTTCTTGACTTTCTAGATGGTTATCGAAATTATTTATATTCTGGAAACCGCTTTACTGATAATCAGGTCAACATTCTGAATTTTAAGTTAATTAAGTTTTCTGTTTCGAAATTTCTTCCATATTGTTTGTTATTAAATTATTATTATTATTATTATTATTATTATTATTATTATTATTATTATTATTTGCATTAATCTAATAAGATGAAGGTAGCAGCCTGTTTAATTAAAATTCACCCTCCTTACATTTCTGGTGAACCAGAAGGGCCTGGACGATGGTATATGAAACCCGTGCGCTGCCAAGACTTCATGGCCCACATCACGGCTGTACCGACAAGACTCACAGGAATAGAGGATAGTACATTAGGTGTCAGCTTGGCTGCAGCAGTTGTCGAAAAGTTTTCAAAGTTGCCAGTGAACAGTATTCGAGGTTTTCTGTCTGGATTTACCTCCATTTCGTTTACCATGTTTGAATATGACCGCAAGGCAGCGAAGGTTTCAAATCACTGGTCTATCGAGCTACATCCATCTGAAGCAGCTGGTTATGAGGCGACAATCGTCCGCCTTCGTCCATTCTACGGTTTGAATCTGGACTTTGAGACGCACGCTACGGAAACATTTTATAGAGAGTGGGAACTTGCTCCCACTATCATCTCCGACTATGACATTCTTTGCAACATATATACATTAAGCGTTTTAGAAGGTTACAAAAATAACGCTTTTTTTAACATATAAAACGCTAGGTAAACAAAAAATAATAGAAAGTAAGACAAATTACGAAACTGTATATAAACAAGCAAACTCAGATATCGGAAAGTTTGTTAATTTATAAAAATATAGCTAAAACGAAAATTGAAAACATAGATCAGTATTTAAGCCTAAAAATTTAAGCCTAAAAATTTAAGCCTAAAATACTAGGAGATTATTTAACATGCTATAAAATAATTTATACTGCCTTTTTGACAGGACTAACACTGAAAATGAACGACATTAGAAAATTCAAAATTCATAAATATAAATTTAGAAAAAGAAAGAAAAAATAGGACGGTAATTGTTGGAAAGGTTCAAAAAAAATAAGAAGAAACAATTCATATATAAGTTTAAATAAATATAATAATCATAATTCGGACTATTGTCCGCATCTTTGTCGCCATATTTATTACAAAGTTTCGGCCATTGTACGCTCCAGCCTTCTTCAAGTGGCTGGAATGTCGAACTGAACCCTTTATTTCGCGCACTGGGGTAGACTGTTCTAGATCCACGTGCCATAATTAATAGATGTCAGTTATCAGTTATCAAGGACACATGGCACAGCGGATAAAGGCGTTGGTTAGTTCCAGTGACAGGACCCAATGACTGTGAGTTCAATACTCGGTTAAGGCAGGGGAGAACTTGGAGAGGGGAATTAACAGGAGATAAGTGATAACTGACATCCATTAAACATGGTACGTGGAACTAGAACAGTCTACCCCAGTGAGCGAAATAAAGAATTCAATTCGGCATTCCAATCACCTGAAGAAGGCCGAAACGCTGTAATAAATATGTCGACAAAGATGAGGACAATAGTCCGAATAATGTAAATAGTGTACATAATACCTCATCTCAGAAATATAGACAGATACTGAATAATCATAATATATATATATATAATAAATGAAATAAAAGAAATATTATTTGCGAATTATTTTAAATTATATTACATTTAAGCAATATTTATGTTATATAAATAGTTTGTATCTAACTATACAGACTCGTGATATCGTAAAACATCATATTGAATTCGGTTTTTCCTTCAAACTCGTGTTAAAACAATTGTCATGTGAAGAGAATCTATCATGTTTAGGTTCGTGTTCCATTCCCAAAACTACTTCTTCCGCCCTAAGAATTAATGAAACCTGAGGAGGGAGCCAAATAGTTTTAAGTCGAATATCGGTTTCCTTGTCGTTTGACAGGTCGCCAGTCAGTTTGTGTGAGTGTCATTAATACAGAGGTATGTTAGTGTAGGCAAAGTCCGTTCCAATGTTTTGTCTCGCTATCACGATTCAGCTGAGACATAAAATTAACACAGAACGCCTCCGCCCTCAGCTACTTAAAGCAAGAACGTAATCTTCGCGACACAGTTATTATGACGTCAAAGACTTAGGCTTCTACTTCATCGATGTTTGATTGGCTATTTAATTGTTCACTTGAAAGAAACCTTCTTCGCTTATCACAGACTCTTGTGAGGCTACAATTATAGGATATTTTGGTAAAAAAAAAAAAAATCACGAAAAAATACGTCAAACAAATGTTTGAGTTAACGTTAATTTATGAGCACACAACAAGGGATACACGACACACGAGCCGAGTTTATGGTCCTTTCAATTCTTGTCTGGTCGTTGTCTAAATTCGTCTGCGTTGTTTTCTTTCTGGACCTTGGCGACCTGGATTCCTGCAATCCAAGATCCCCCATAGACTAAATAACCTACAGGTAAGATACAAATACACTACTCGGAATTTAGAGGGAAACCATTTTATTGGATTGAGATGAAAACTAACGCAGCTCTTTTCTCTCTCGTAATGGGAATCTTTTTCTCTCTCGTAATGGGAATCTTTTTCTCTCTCCTAATGGGAATCTTTTTCTCTCTCCTAATGGGAATCTGTTTCTCTCTCGTAATGGGAATCTGTTTCTTTCTCGAGATAGGAATTTTTTTTCTATCTCCTAATATGTTTCGCACTCGTAATGGGAATCTCTTTCTCTCTCGTAATGGAAATCAGTTATTCTCTCGTAATGGGAATCTGTTCTCTCTATCGTAATGGGAATCACTCCATGTACTGTTATTTATTAATCTATCTATCACCGAAATTTAAAAGCATTGGACTATTTGTCTCAGCAATGTTCAACACTTAGTAAACAAATGACGTCATAATGTGTGACGTCATTTTTTTACATTTGGATACGCTTTGAGCAGATATAAATGTACAAGAGAGATACATGGAAGATTGAAGTTTAAAAGCAGTAAAATCGACCTCACTAACCGAATGATCTTTTGTGGCTCAATCGGTTAAGGGACGTCAGGCTATATGACGGTTTGCGTATAGGATACAGGTTCGATTCCTATCGGAGGACGAATATTTTCTAGGAAAATTTCTCGGATATTCAGGCCGGTAAATGTTATTAATGCTGTTTATTATAAACAGAGCATTTACTTAAATATTTGTATCTATAAAAGAATGTATAAACATAAAAAATATCTTTATATATATATATACACACATATAGATATGTGTGTGCGTTCATGTAGCCAACACTCAGCCGTCTGTTTCATACTTGATCGCGCATCTTTCGAACATGTTTCTTATGTTCTCTCTCTCTCTCTCTCTATATATATATATATATATATATATCCTGACCAATGGTGGATAGAAAGATCTATTTTATTATCCTAACGGTGCATTAAGGGTAGCAAGGTTTATTGTATTATTCTAAAGGTGCATTATGGGTACCAATATCTATTGTATTATCCTAAGGGGGCATTATCTGTAGCAAGTCTATTGTATTATCCTAACAGTACATTATGAGTAACAAGGTCTGTTGTATTACCCTAACGGTGCATTATGGGTAGCAATATCTATTGTATTATCCGAACGGTGCTTTAAGGTTACCAAGGTTTATTGTATTATCCTAACAGTGCATTATGTGTAACAAGGTATATTGTATTTTCTTAACGGTGCATTATAGGTAGCAAGGTTTAGTGTATTATCCTATCGGTTATTGGGTGGGCGGTACCGGTTGTGTTTTATATTATAATATTGAGTAAAAATAATTATGGATTCGAATGTAGTTATTTATTTTGCCTTATTTGTGGCAAACAATTTTTTAAAAAAATTAAAAAAAACAAAAAAACAACACATTACAGTGTCAAAGTTTTCGAACAATCATTTTCGAACAATGTTCACATAGCCATTCGGTGATCGTACGGGAACTGGTATTTCAGCGTGATATGGTCGCAAGCGCCTATTATTTCTGTCATTGTCTATGTAATAATTAGAATGAATGAAGATTTTGACTTCCTTGTTTAAAATGTTCTATTAGCGGTATTTACACGTTACTTAGACAATTAAGATGGCACTATCTGAACAGACGGGGACAGATCAATGACTAAATCGATAAATATGAAAAGAATGGAGAGATCGATCGATTTTGGACGAAAGAACTGAATCCAAGCAGACTAAGCGAAAGGCTGAGCGTTGCGTAAATAAGTAATAACGCTAATAATAAAAGACGAGTACAACATAATTAGTTATCTGGCATCTCAACAGCTACGGTAATATTTTAGACCGTTTTGTTCCTGGTATTCTTTTCTCTGTCAAAAATATCAGTAATCATATATATATATATATATATATATATATATATATATATATAGATAGAGAGAGAGAGAGAGAGAGAGAGAGAGAGAGTTCACACAAACATACCAGAAAAAACAATACGATATATATGTTAAGAAATGGACAAGGTCCGACAATTTATTTATTAAAGACATTTTTATTTATGTTTAACGTTGTTATTTTATAGATACAAGTATTTAAGCAAATGCTCTGTTTAAGATAAACAGTATTAAATAACATTTACCATTTGAATGTCCGAGAGAAATTTTCATAGAAAATATTCGTTCATAGACAGGATTCGAACCTGCATCCTATACGGAACTGTCATATACGCTGACATGCCTTAACCACTCAGGCCACCATGAACCTTATGGTAGACAAGGTCGAATTTACTGTTATAAACTGCAATCTTCCATGAATCTCGTACATTCATAACTGCTCTGGCGTATCGAATGTAAACAAATGACGTCATATGTCATTCGAATCCTGTCTATGAACGAATATTTTCTATGAAAATTTCTCGGACATTCAGGCCGGTAAATGTTATTTAATACTGTTTATCTTAAACAGAGCATTTGCTTAAATACTTGTATCTATAAAATAACAACGTTAAACATAAATAAAAATGTCTTTAATAAATATTTATATATATATATATATATATATATATATATATATATATATATATATATATATATCAGATTGTTTATATTGGTATGTTTGTGTGAATTATAATGCGTACACATATATGTACGTGTGTCTATGTGTATAAAAGTGTTACCCACACCAACACACCACCAAACATAGTCAAACACAAACAATCATAAATATATCGAACTTTTAGAAAATAAATCAAAGAACGTGAAACCCAGGCTCACGATCTCATATCCATAAAACTGAACATGTTAGCTCTATCGCTGATATTGAACACTTTCCAATATACATATATATATATATATATATATATATATATATATATATATATATATACTGATGAGCTGTGAAACAGCGAAACAGTCTGCCTGTGGATGACGTTATATTGGCTCCTGAAATATCAATTTCATTTGAGCTCTCTGGGGATGAGGTGTGGGTTGGTAAACAGTGACTATTATAGCGAGACTCTTCGCAGATGCGAATTGTGTCACTGTCGGTCACTGGGCGTGTTTCTAAGAATAAATACGCTAAAATCCACTTTCATCCCTACCGTGCGCCGACGGCTTAATTGTTAGAATCTCCGGCTGACACTAATTCAGTCGGGTTTCGATTCTAGTCACACTGATGAGCTGCGAAACAGTCTATCTGTGGATGACGTTATATATATATATATATATATATATATATATATATATATATATATAGTCATCCACAGGCAGACTTTTCCGCTATATTACAGCTCTTCGGTGTGTCTAGACACGCGATTGCTTCGATATGTCATTAGTCGTAGACTCTTACCCCAAGACAGTTGGCGCACGCTACAGAAGGGAATTTGTAACACATTATTCACGTCATATAATTATTATCAGGGTAGCCTGCATATTCCTTTATAGCATTTATTGATTCAATAAGGATTATCTGGCTGTGCCCATCTCCTGTCCAAGTAACACTAAACAGGTCTTACGAGACGAGGTATTTATCGCGATACTTTTGCAATATATTAAACCACCTCCCTGATCGGTACGATCGACGGCGTGTCTTCGATTGAACATGAATCACACATATGACGACACTGGACTCGTTCAGTTAATTCACTTAAAACTCTTGCTGCATTCCGTCAGCTGCTGCAAGCGATGTAACAATATGTTATTCGCCCTCTGTCCGAACACATCCTGACAACCGTACATACCTCTCTTTACATTTTAGATGATACAGAGTGCATAAAAAGAGATATAGCTGAATGTAAAACTAGTGCAAGCACTAACTTGTATAATGGATCGTTTGCCCCCGAACTAAGACGTGCGGGTGGCGTTATGGATAGACGACCGGAATGAGAAATCAGCAGAGCGGAGTTCGAATTCTAGTAAGAAAAGGCATGAACCGTCTCTTCTTCCTTGGTTATGGGTTATATAGTAGGGCTATTACCGCCAAATTAATTTTTATTGCAATATTCGCACGAAAATTAAAATAAGCATTCTTACAATACAGATTTTGTGGGGCTTTAAATAAACAAAAATGGGTTGATAAACCGTAAAAAACAGAGCTGTTAATCAATACTGTAAACAAGCTATATTACGTGTGCTTTTACTCTTGAATATACTGAACACATTCAAATAATTTTATATTCGTTTGTGTATATGCTTAATGAACTAGTAATCGCAAATGTTTTACTCGAACATCCACTTACAAACTCCCGCATATGCACTCATATTCATACACACACACACGCGCAGTAATAGTGCCAAGTTGTCACTCTAGCTGACAGTCGCACTCAGGCACATACACTCACACCCATAAATATACACTCACACTAATAATCTCTTTTTCACTCGAGCACACACCCACACTCATACGCATATACTCATATCAATATATACATATTTTACTCGAGCACACACTCACATATACATTCATATCTACAGATACCAACAGACTAATAATCAAAAATCTTAATTAAAACAAATACCACAATGAAACATATACACTATATCCATAATATATATATATATATATGAAGAAATATAGTCTTAAGGTGTGCTATATTTATGGGATAAAGGGCTAAATATCAGAGATAGAGCGTGTGTAAATATAACAGTGAACATTGAAGTCAACACTTAGAGGCGACAAGCTGTTTCCTGCTAGACGCAATCGTCAGCCCACCACAGTTGCGTCGACTCTGGGTTGACTTCAATTCAATGTTCACTTTATATATTTGTGTCTGTATGTGTGTATGTATGTGTGTGCGCGCGTGTGCTTATGGAGTCAAATATAGATCAAATATGGGTTGGAATCTCACAGAATGCGAAAATAAAGAACAAACGTTTATCATTCTAACATCAGATGAAGCTTACTTTCATAACCTCAACACGATTGTGTCTAGCATGAAACAGCCTGTCGCCTGTAAGCATTGACTTCAATGTTCACTTATATATATATATATATATATATATATATATATATATATGATGTAGATGGAAATTAAAGAGGAACAGAAAGTCTCTAGAGTGGAATAGCGAGATAATAGGAGTCAATACCATTCCAGTCATTTCAAAAATAAAATATTCCATAAAAATCTTTGATCTCAAAGCGAAAATTGCTGAAATATCTTAAAATCTTCTCAATTTACCATAAAGACACATAAATGAAGAAGCACTGATAAATTTAGCCCGAGGCAAGATTAAGAATCGGTTGCCATGGTTGCAAAGATCAGTAAGTTACTTCTATACCGATGAAGACTTCTGCATGTGCATGTTTTACAAAAGCGAAATTTGTCTCTACATTCCGCTAATAATGTACAGTTATGAACACAATCATTATGAAGAGTCGTAAAGCGTCTTTAACTAAAATTGAAACAGTAACAAGAATTCATGAATAAATACATACGATCAAGTCTGCTTGCAAAATTCAAAATGAAAAGGAAATAGTTTGTCATCTTTGACCACAAATTTAATATACTTTCTTGCCTTTTAGGACAATGTTTTTACTCATTTCAACCCAAGCATGGCATAAAGCTACTAAGACACAAGTGGTTATTGAGTGTGAAGGAATAAGAAAAAAAAAACTTTATTAAGTGACAAGAACAATAAAAAGAGGAGTCAAGAAAAGAGTAGATGACGATTGACATTGCATTTGAATTTCTGAAGATCCAAGTTGGCTGGAAAACAAGAAGCCTGAAAAGAGTTCCACAAGCGAGAAGTGCGATTAAAAAGAAACTGTTAGCATAAAACTTATGGTTACATCTAATCATTTCAACTATGAGGATTGAGAGAAAAGTTAGCGTAGAAAATCTCGTCAATTCAACTGAAAACTGATGAGTCTAGTCACCAATCTAGGACCGCGCTTAAACTCATAAAGTCTAAGTACAACAGAGTTCAGAGAGCAATTGTCATGAAAGTACTTATGGAAAAGGCAGAGCGAAGCTACATGATAGTGTTTGAAAAGTGACTGAAGCCGATATACCAGGTTAAGACGACTAATATTGCGGATTTTTCTTTGGATTTTATCTAGAATCTCTCAATATATAGCATGAGCACCAGACCCTATGTAGCTGCAATATTCGAAACATGGACGAATGGTAGACTTATAAATATGTAAGATAGATTCTGGAGAGAAAAATTATCTCACCCGACACAGTGAATCAACTTTGTTAGCACCAGACCTAACATTGGATTCAATATTATATTCCCCCTCCATGTCAGTAGACACTGTTAGTCCTATAACGCGCAACAGACCAGTCTTCTGGAGGTTAGCATCAGCCATGCTCATGGAAGGGGCATCTCAGTTGATTAATAGAGAGAAATTTGTTTTTGGGGGCGATAAAATTAACAGACCATTTGTGCATCAATTAACAGCAAATTATATGCCATTTTTGAGATCAGCTGCGAATTTGGCCTTATCGAGTGGATCAGAATGTTGTGATCAAATACTGGTGAGATTAAAAGAAAGCCGGATAGAATAATAACAAAAATTGCAATATGAGCACTGGAAAAAAAAATTGTTAATGTGACATTAGGATTGTAAGACCCAAAGAATTGTGAGTTCAATTCCAGGCCACGGCAGAGTTGACTTAAAAGTAAGAAGGCGAAATAAAGAATGCGGTTCGTAATTGCAATCACGTGGACAGCGTACAACGGCCGAAACGAATATGTCAATAAAGTTGAGGAAAACAGTCTGAATAATTTAAATAACGCAAGCATTCATAATACCTCATCTCAGAGATATAGACAGATATATAGAGAGACATAGACATAAAGGCTGGAGCGTAGAACGGCCGAAACGTTGTGAATATGGCAATGAAGATGAGGATAACAGTTTGAATAATTTAAATAATGCAAGTAATCATAATACCTCATCTCAGAGATATAGACAGATATATAGAGAGACATAGGCCAGAGCGTAGAACGGCCCAAACGTTGTGAATATGGCAATGAAAATGAGGATAAAAGTCAGAATAATGTAAATAATGCAAGTAATCATAATACCTCATCTCAGAGATATAGACAGATATATAGAGAGACATAGGCCGGAGCGTAGAACGGCCGAAATGTTGTGAATATTGCAGTGAAGATGGGGATAACAGTCTGAATAATATATATAAATATAAATAATGCACATAATCATAATGCCTCATCTCAGAGATATAGACAGAACTTATTCATTATGTCTTAGATAATTTTTAGTGATAAAAAAAGGGTTTCTCTTACCCACTTTATATATTGGCCTGCGCAAGGCCAAAAAGGGCTAAAAATGGGTTGAGGCTATTTTATAACGAGCTAATCTTATTCACGACCCATTCATTCGTTAAAATTTACACAACCATAACAAAACCTCATCCGTCATCTTTTACATATATCACAATACCACATCCACTCAGGGAAAAAAAAAAACTACAAAAGCATCTATGCCATTAAAATACTTGAATATAAAATTATATATAAAATATTATTGATGATAAGCAATGAGTAGGGTGGGGAATGAACCCAAGACCAAACTAAAATATAGCACACAAGCTAAAAATAATTGATGTTAGTAGGACGCATCCAACGCCCAAAAGAAATGACAGGGACCTCTTTATTCTGTCTACAGAGACAATCAAGGGGGTCTCGCGCTAAAGGAGAGGGAAAGAAAAAATAAATACGGACTGGGAAAATACTGACTAAGTCGAGATGAAAAAAGGGGGGTAAAAATAAACCGAGGAGGTTGGGAATCTTGGATTGGATCCTAACCATTGAAGAAGACGGAAACAGTGCAAAAACAACACTTACTCACATTAACTAAATACGCAAGAAGAGTCCATTTTAACCAGAGTGCTCCACAGGAAACCGCCCCGATGTCACTTAGGGAGATTTAAAAAAAGAAAATCAAGGCTAGCCCCTTTCACGCGAACCAGGCTTGCTATAGTCACCCATCTTTCGCTAAAATCTGTCGATACCACTTGCGGTAGGTCTCTCTCGTGCATCCGACTTGACTTGAACAGCACAAATCTTTGTCATTTCTATGACGCCTTTACATTGAAAAAAAAAACAAACCGAATAAATATATATATATATATATATATATATATTTCTTTTTAAATACATAAATCGCTGAAGTAGAAAACAAATTTAAATCAAGTATTATTTTTAAACAAATTATGACTAACTGTTCTAATATTATTTTTTAATCATTTCACCACAAGCAAGGCAATAAAGTTACTACGACATACAGAGTTACTAAAGGGGAAATAAGAAAAAGAAAACATTTTTAAGGAAGAGGAATTAATAAGACTATAGATAACCATTGACATTGTATTTCAAGATCAAAGTTGACTGGAAAGCAAGAAGCCGGTAAAGAGTTCCCGAAGTGAATGTGCGAAAATAACCTGCTAGCATAGAACTTTCGCTTACATCTAGCTAATTCAGCTTTAAGTTAATGGGACCTTATTTCTAATCTAGTACTGCGCTTAAATTCATAAAGTCTACGTACCATAGAGAAAAATTTATCAGAAAGTTCATGCCGATGGAAGGCAGAAATGAGCCTGACAGCTGATTAACACTAGGATTGCCAGCTCCTTTGACATCTTTATTTCCATTACGACGTGAAGCAGCCATCTCTAATATATTCAATATTCAAGTCAGGAATAACAAGTCTGAAAAAGAAATTCACAAATATTAGTATATATATACTGAATATATATGATTATATATATATATATATATATATATATATATATATAAAAAATATGTGTGTGTATAGATAGATAGATAAATAGATAGATGGGGACATAAACACAAGTATTATTGACTTGTTATTGCTTGTGAGAAATTTTTCAATGCATTTTACCCTATAAATAGCCTAAGTGTCAAAAAACCAGACCTCAGTTATTCAAGGTAAAACCTCAAATATCAGCTATTCCACTGAATATTTTTTAAAGAATTAAGTCTGTTAAGCATCTTTGCTAAAATTCAATAATTGTCCATAAGCCTCAGCATCAAACCAAAACTAGTTATTCCATAGGAATTGGTTGAAAATTTGAAGGTGTCGAAAACGACACCTCGGCCATCCTAGTGTTAAATAGAAAGCAGTTTTGTTTTTGTGGCGTCAAAATTAACATATCATTCCATGTCCTCCCAGTTAACAGCAGATTTTAATCCCTTTTGACCTTATCGAACCGATCAGATTTGTGGACTTTCATTTTATTACTCGGAAACGTTGGATTATTGTCATTCTTTCTTGAGCTTTTGTTTTTCATTGCTGCTTTTTGCAGTTCATTTTCTTTATTGGCTTTTGAATTTCTTTTCTGTTCTTTTCAATTTATTCTTCTCTAGTTTAAGTCCTTTCATTTTCCCTATATTCATTCATTACGTTTCCTTTATATATATATATATATATATATATTCCCTTTCGCTTTCGTTCATTCTTTTCTTTCTCTTTATTTTATTTCTTATCGTTTGCTTTCCTTTCATTTACCGTATATGCTTGTGCATGAGTCGACTTCATATCAAGTGCGACCCCTGATTTTTTTGCATAAATTTAACCACTACGGAGAAGAAATACCTCTTTAGTGTAACCGGTCAGCGAAAATACAAGATTTTTAACTTTTTCAAAAATAATAAGTTTTATCTGGTGTGACTCCCCCACTTGTTTAAAAATATGATCATAAAACTAGTACTATTTCTTGGTTACCCCGACGTTCTGTAATGGTTAGAAATATTGTTTTGTTTGATCAATTATGATTGAATAGTGCGTTCGATTCTCACTGGGTGCCCCATACTTTCGGCCTTGAGCCATATCTAAACCGCGCTTAGAAAATCTTTCTGTTCTTTATTTGCCTGTTTTTCTTTCTTCCTTTTCTTCTTTCTCTGCCTGTTTCTCCCTCTTTTACTTTGTTTTTGTTTATTTCTTTCTTTCTGTCTGTTTTCTTTCTTTCTCTTTGTTTTTTGCTTTCTTTCTTTCTTTCTTTCTGTCTGTCTGTCTGTCTGTCTACCTGATCTACTTTGCCTGTTTGTCTTTCTTTCTCTTTGTTTTTCTTTCTTTCTTTCTTTCTTTCTTTCTTTCTTTCTTTCTTTCTTTCTTTCTTTCTTTCTTTTTGCCTGTCTGCCACTCCCTCTGTTCTTTTTTTTTTTACCGTTTTTCTTTTCTTTGTTTTTCTTTCTTTTCTTTGTCTTTTCTTTCTTTCTTTCTTTCTTTCTTTTCTGTTCTTTCTTTCTTTCTTCCTTTCTTTTCTGTTCTTTCTTTTTCTTTTTTTCTTTTCTTCTTTTACTTATTGTTATGCATTTGATTTTCTTTTCTTTTCTTTACTTCTTTCCTTTCATTTCTTTTTCTATAATTTTATTTCGTTCTTTCCTTTTATTCCTTTCTTTCTCTTCTGTATTTTTCTCATGTCTTCTCTTTTTTCCTGTTTCTTTTTTTTTGTCTTTCTTCCTTTTCATTCGTTTGACTTTCTTCCATTTCCTTTGTTGTGCTTTATTGCTTTGACACAGGTAAAGTAAAAATATTTGGCGGGCGTATGCAACTGCCAAATCAGCCATTGGCTTTTAAAAAAGATAAAATCCGGCACGCGAAGAAAAGCAAAAGAATTTCATTTGTCTTTTAGAATCACTTGAAGATTTCAGGTTACGATCAAAAGGTGGCAAAGCTTACAATTATCAGATCCAGACAAGATTAAACTAAACACAGATTCCATTACGTCACATGTATAAATAAAGGGAAATCAAAGAAATATTTCTTTCCTCCTCTGACAGTTAATGATTTTCATTTCTTTGTCTTTCTTCAGAAACTGCAACGCGGGAATTAAACACAAATGAAATGAAATCAGCCTCGTTTTCAAGGCGCTTTGAAAAGATCGCATCAAAAGCTATCATGCGCCAAGAGTAGATGACATTGTTGTTCCGACGAGAAATGGAGGCGGTTATTGAAGAATATTGAAAGATCAATTCTTGCTAATCTATCACAGGCCCTTCATTATCTATCTCTATCTATCTATCTATCTATATATATATCTCTCTATATATATATATATATATATATATATATATATATATATATATATATATATATATATATATATATCAGGTTCTTCATTATCTATACATTTACCTATTACAAGTTCTTCATTATCCATCTATGTATCTACCACAGGTTCCTATCTATCTATCTATCTATCTATCTATCTATCTATCTATCTATCTACCTATCTATCTATCTATCTATCTATCTATATATATATATATATATATATATATATATATATATATATATAGTTAGGTAATGAAATGTTTGGTAATTCGTATAGATAATGCCATGGAGGATGTAATCCAGAGGGGAAATATGATTCAGAAATAGAATAAGATAAAATATACATTGGAATCTGATAGAATGATAAGATAAGGAACAGAAGTTTCCTGTTTCTTTCTATCTATATATATATATATATATATATATATATATATATATATATATATATATATCTCATTTAGCTCTTGAGAAATATATTTCAATTGAGCACTGTTGTGTGATAAGCTAATTCTATAAACAACAGCCACCTGCGTTAATGCAAAGCTCTTCAGTAAAATGAATAGATCGCTTCGGCTGATTGGCATTTGTTTACATTCGTAAAAAGAATAGACTAGATTTAGCTGTTTCACTCTGCCGATGAAGATAGCTCAGTTGTAGAAGCTCTGATTGACAGCACGTTGGGTTTCGATCCTGGGTCGAGGCATTCGGATGTCTAATGGCACTGAGGAACTGTAATACAGCGAAACAGTACTGTTTGCGAATCACACACACACACACACACACACATATATATATATATATATATATATATATATATATATATGAATCTCCTATCGACTTTGATTTGTTATAGTACAGCAATTCAGTGTTATGATCTAATTCTTATTTTGGGGTCTTTTGCGAGATTCTTATCCTGCAAGAAACCTGCAAACATCAAGCTTCCCCATGGCAGCTGATGGCATTGTCAGATAATTTTTCGAATCGTTCTCTATGTCACTCTTTTCAAAATTGTTGATTCCTCTTTGTTAGGTATCCATTAAGTAAGGGATATACATGCCAACTTCTTCTGGGGATTCCGGTGTAGACAAATTCCAAATTGTATCTAAGCTTTTCCTTGAAGCTCAGCTTGTTTCTTCAAACGTTATCTGCGTGATCATGAAGCTAGCTCTACACAAAGACATTAGGTATTCTGTCTTCATTTCTCCTGGTAAAATGACTAGCCAATCTGAGGTGCTATTGCATCAAAACAATTCGATTATCCAGATGTCAATTTAATTGATAACGGTCTGATAAACGGTCCACAGTTCTGATGCATACATTTATGTTTTTTAAGGGAGATTTCAATTTTGTTTCAAAGGGGATAATGCCTTAGATTTGTTGCTTTTTTAATTTTCCGATTCTGAGAGGCTTTTTGGTCAAGCTTGACAATAAATTTGCTGTATTAAAATCTCCGAGGGCTTGTTCTTATGACTAATAGAAATATTAAACGCTACACAACATAATTCAGGAAATTTCATAATTAAATATGTTCTAGTTAAATGTAAAAGAAATATATTTTAAATATGACTTTCTAAAAGAGAAAGGTTTAAAAATTAATTACATTAATTTATGAATAAATCCTATAATTATCTGATTTTAGTAATAATTTCCAAATCACTATATATATATATATATATATATATATATATATATATATATTATATAGTTATACTCGTCTGGAAAAACCTTAGGTGTTTTGGTTTGTAAATGAACAAACAATTACCAAAGGTAAAATAATGTATAAAAAAAGAAAGAACTAAGAACATGAAATTGATACGAAAACAATCGTCCAGAATCCAAGCTCAGAGTCCAAAGAAAAAAAAACTTCCAACACGAGTAAAGCAAAAGTAACTAAACAAAGTGCTCAATACACTAAATAGAGCAAATCTAACTATGAACCTAAAGAGCCCAGGCAACCTACCTAGGTTTCACTAACGTCAGTCAGTACACTGGCCAAAGACGTAAAATTAGAACAGAGTGTACCCTGACAATCCCGCGTAGATGAAACCTAGGTAGGTTTACTGGGCTCTTTATTTTCATATATATATATATATATATATATATATATATATATATATATATATATATATATATACGCCCTTGTACAAATTAATTGAAGCAAAACGAATAATTCTCTTATTATCTTACTTATTATAAAACGCAGCTTGTATGTGTGTGTGTGTGTGTGTGTGTACGTTTATATATTGGATCGGATTTCCTACATTTTTCAACCGATTTCAACAAAACGTCACAGGACTACATAAAATTACATTACGGTGGTTCTAACAGCGCCAAAAATTGGAAAAATACAAGTGTTTTTGCCCGAAATCAATTTGAAAACACGATTAAGAGGCATCACGAGAATGAAAGGGGGACAACTCATATCGAGTTATACTTATTATAAAACCCAGGTTGTTTGTTTGTGTGTGTGTGTGTGTGTGTGTGTGCGTGTGTGTTCGTTTATATATGGGATCGGATTTCCTACATTTTTCAACCGATTTCAACAAAACTTCATTTTCTTTTTTGGCAGGTAGTGTTTCTTATTGTCTTGCACACTTCTTTCTTTATTTTTACATTCAGAATGCTTTAAAAATTCCATTTACAAGACAATTGTTTATAATAAAATTCTATTCAATCGGTAGACTCATAACGATTGAAAACAATGTTTTTGTTTGAGTTTGGGTTTGATCAATTCGTAAAAAAAAAAAAAAAATAATTAAGACATGCGTGTCCGTCAACCTTAAACAATAATCTTTGTCAATTTTATTTTTCAGTCTTTATGATGGTTGATACTTGATCTTTCTCTTACTGTTACATCCCCGGGCAACGCCGGGCTCTACTGCTAGTTTTTTATATTTTTCCAATGAAACATGACCCAGTTCATATATTATTTACTTTTTTCGTATTTTTTTCTGATTAATCTTGACCCAGTGCACATGTTAGTACCTCGTATGTCCATTCCACAAAGATTGACCACCGATTCTCGATTGGATTTAAATCAGCAGAGTTTCCGGACCAGTACTTCGATTATCGCACTGGTAAGGCTCGCCAATCTGTTGGTGCAGTGCTGCAATTTTCGTAAACTTCCTTGAAGTAACGTCCATCACAGACAATGGCCGTAGAACAGCTAATCGATAGCCGGGTCAATAGTGTTTGGGCGTGATAAAAATCTGATGCGATCACGGATGGCGCAATAGTTTTCAAGGCCAAACAAATTTCATCATAGACCCCGAAAATAGGTTCATATTGCTGCACACCACTGCTAATGACATCATCTGAGGAAAAAATAGAAATCGATTACACCCTGTCACTCCAGTGGATCTAAAACTGATCGAATGGTGAAAAAAAGGAAACTACAGCAGTTGTTTCAATAAATTTGCACAAGTATATATATATATATATATATATATATATATATATATATATATATATATATATATATATTATTTATTCGAAAATTATAACATTGTATGATAAAATCACTATAAAAATAGCCATATCTTCTGGTGTCTTATCAAGTGATGATGTTGAATGCAGAATCTTTTGCATTAAACATATATATATATATATATATATATATATATATATATATATTGATGCATGTTTCATTAAATAATATAGACAAGCTTTGTTTATTTAAGTAAGTTCCTTTCATATTATCTGATAAGCTTAATAGCATTATCATTGAAGGACGAAAAGAAATCACCATATTGATACATGTTTAAATCCAATCTAAGCTTTCGTCTTACATAAGTCATAATCAAAGATGACAATTACATTTCATTATATCAAACAATATATGGACTAAACAATAATGATAGTCTGTTTTTGTTGCATGAAAAATTTCAAAGCAACGACTTATACGTGTATACGAGACGCGGAAGCGAAAATCGCGGAAACAAAATCGCGGAAGCGAAAATCGCGAAAGCGAAAATCGCGGAAGCGAAAATCGCGGAAGCGAAAATCGCGTCGCAGCTCATGACGTCACACATGACCACGCGAGAGTGAAAACAAGAAGTATTAAGTATGGGAAGCCGTTGGTATGAACAAATGGCTTTTGTTATCTATTATAGGCATTTAAGAATATTTGTGGAGATTTCGTAGTTTATTTTGTACAGGTTAGGTTTTAAGTGTTTTATGTATATAGCTTCAAGAATTTTTAGTTTTTGTTTATTGTTTTCATGTTTAAGTATAGTTGAAAGGAACTTACTTAAAATAGACAAAACTTGTCTATATTATTTAATGAAACATACATCAATGAAAAATTGCTGCCTAAATATACACAATATATATATATATTATAAATTAATTGATTTAAAATATGGTTTTTTCCGCTACACAGTTCTAACCATGTTTCAAAAATGGAAGCTAAAAGCCCCGACTTTAATTTTGTAATTAAATTAAAGACATTAGTTCTATTTCCTCCTCAAGCGAATTTTTGAGTAACTTTTAAAAATAAAAATATCTATAAGAACACTGGATTATATATCTTACTGTTCTTTCTTTTTATTTATATAAATATATATATATATATATATATATATATATATATATATAAAACTTTGGAAAAAAACAAACAAAATCATAAATGCAATTATATTTGTTTAAAATGAATGAAATGTCGACGTCTGACATTTCATTCATTTTAAAACAATTTAATTGAATTGAAGGATTTTGTTTTTTTTCAAGTTTTTCTTCATTCTATTTATATCCATTTACATTTGAATTACATATATATATATATATATATATATATATATATATATATATATATATATATATATATATATATATATATTTAGGCAGCATATCTCTATTTAAATGTGTCTCATTAAACAATACAGACATATTGTGTCTAATTCGTTAGGATGAAATTCATCAAGGCGTTGTAAAATTTTCCTGCCCAAGTAATTTCAATGTCTTCCACCATCATCTCCCGTGTTAAATTGTTGAAAACTTATTGTAACTGTGATTCAATCTGCATACCGTTGCGATGGTGACCTTTTTTCTTCTTTTTTTTAAACACCTTTCAAACACGTTCTGTTATTGTTTTTTTCCCCTAATTTTTAATTTAGGTGTAATTTTTGCAAAACAAGAGTTTCGGTCAAAAATTGGTAGAAAAAACTATAGCGTCTTCCTTGATGAATTTCATCTGAACATCAAGAAACTGATTGGACAACTGGAAAGGATTAGTATAAAAATAAGTAGACACATAAGCACGCACATATATATATATATATATATATATATATATATATATATATATATAGATAGATAATAGATAGATAGATAGATAGATGAGATATAACAGACTGAGAAATAGATAGATAGATATGAATGAGATAGGATAGATAGATGGATAGATAGATAGATAGATAGATAGATAGATAGATAGATAGATAGATAGATAGATATGAACAGACTGAGAAATAGATAGATAGATATGAAGAGAATGGGATAGATAGATAGATAGATAGATAGATAGATAGATAGATAGATAGATAGATATGAACAGACTGAGAAATAGATAGATAGATATGAAGAGAATGGGATAGATAGATAGATAATGACAAAAATGTGTGACATATCTAAAGACATATGAATATATAGGCATATATACCGACAGACAGATAGATAGATAATAAAGAAAGTGTGATATATCTAAGGATATGAATATATATATATATATATATATATATATATATATATATATATATATATATATACACAGATAGATAGATAGATAGATAGATAGATAGATAGATAGATAGATAATATTAGTGGTAAATATACACATACATATGCATACACATACATATATATTTTTTGAATAAAAACTTCCAAGAAATTATGACCATGGAATATTAGTGTTTAAGCCTTTTTTATATATATATATATATATATATATATATATATATATATATATATATATATATATATATATATATATA
The DNA here is from genome assembly GCA_903632075.3 of Acanthosepion pharaonis. Taxonomy (NCBI): domain Eukaryota; kingdom Metazoa; phylum Mollusca; class Cephalopoda; order Sepiida; family Sepiidae; genus Acanthosepion; species Acanthosepion pharaonis. The sequence continues at coordinate 626,782 of CAHIKZ030004609.1, read as the reverse complement.
TATATATATAAACATAGATGTATAGATACATAGATGTATAACCAGACTGAGATAGAGATATACATATATAGATAGATAAGCAGAGATAGATAGATAGATAGATAATGAAGAGCCTGTGATAGATTTGCAAGAATTGATCTCTCAATATTCTTCAATAACCGCCTCCATTTTTCGTCGGAACAACAATGTCATCTACTCTTTGCGCATGATAGCTTTTGATGCGATCTTTTCAAAGTGCTTTGAAAACGAGGCTGACAGATTAATGCATATGATTTTAATTATGAAAAAATTTATTATTTAAATTTATCATTACGATGATATATTTTACGATATATATGTGTCTCTATATATGATATATATATTCATGTATGTCTGTATATATATATATATATATATATATATATATATATATATATGTGTATATATATATTCATATGTATATATATATATTTAAAATTTCAGAAATACTGTTTTATATATGTATATATATATATATTTATATATATGTGTGTGTGTATATGTGTGTGTATGTATGTACTAGCATTATATTTACTAGCAATATATACGCAATAGATTAGATACTAAAATCAGTTAATATATCACTGTATGTGAGGTTTATACATACATATTTATCTAACAGATATATAAGAATGTCTCATTATTAGCAAACGATATTTCCTTATCTGGAGGCAACCAACTCGCAAAACACCTGCAATTTGCAATGTCGACATACAATGAATCGACAATCTCGTCCGAATTTTATAGCGATTCTCTCCTAATTTTCTCTAATTCACTCTTACTCGCTCTTTCTCTCTCTCTCACTCTCTCTCATTCTCTCTTTCTCTCTCATTCTCCCTCTCATTCTCTCTCTCATTCTTCTCCCTCAATCTACCTATCTTATTCTCTCTCTCTTATTCTTCCTCTGTCTCTCATTCTGTCTCTCACACTTTCTCGCTCATTCTCTCTCTCTCTCTCATTCTTTCTTCCTCAATCTTTCTATCTCATTCTTGCTCTCTCTCTCTCTTATTCGCTTTCCCTCACTGTTTCTATCTCATTCTCTCTCTCTCATTCTTTCTCTCTCTATCATTCTCTCTGTCACTCTTTTTCTCCCATTCTCTCTCGCATTGTCTCTCTCATTCTTTCTCCCTCACTCTTTCTATCTCATTCTCTCTCTCTCATTCTTTCTCTCTCTTATTCTCTCTCACTCTTTCTCTCTCATTCTCTCTCGCATTGTCTCTGTCATTCTTGCTCCCTCACTCTTTCTATCTCATTCTCTCTCTCTCTCTCATTCTTTCTCTCCCTTATTCTCTCTCACTCTTTCTCTCTCATTCTCTCTCTCATTATTTCTCCCTCGCTCTTTCTATTTCATTCTCTTTCTCATTCTTTCGCTTTCTCTCTCATTCTCTCTCTCACTCTTATTCTTTCGCTCTCATTCTCTCTCTCATTCTTTCTCCCTCACTTTTTCTGTCTCATTCTCTCTGTCTCACTTCTCTCTCTCTCTCTTACTCTTTCTCTCTCATTCTCTCTCTCTTGTTCTCGTTTCACTTTTCGCAAGCAGTCGGTCACTGATTGCTTCAGCTTATGCGCCAGTCTTCTTCAGAGACACATTCTTACAGAAAGTCATACATTTCTTTCCAAGAGTCATTCCAAATCGAAGTCTAAGCCAGTCTCAGAAAAACAGAAACGTTAAGAATTTGTCGATCAATCAAATAATCCTGTTCAGGGCTAATCATATTTTAAAATCCCATCTTCCTGTATGACATAGAAGATCATGGTCCTCCACAGTTTTCTTTCCCTTATTATTTATTTCCCATGCATTATTCGGAAAGACAACTGTTTCCCGTCATTATCTCGACGGTTTTTGATTTCAGAAATGGTCCCCCTAGCCTGGTTGCCTTTTGTCTTTATTTGCCGAGTCCCCTCTGGACGTAGACGATCATGGCTCTCCACATCTTCCTCTCCCTTGTAGCTCTTAATATATTTTGTCTTTCTGTTATTTCTCCTAAACCCTTTTCCGCCATCCATTTACTAAAGCCTAGTAAATATGTTATGCATTGCTTTCCTGTCTTTTTTGCCTTCAATTCGTCTTGTGAATATCATTTTTTCCTCTATCCTCATTATATACTCTAGAAATTTCAACTGTCTCTTCTTGATGTTAAGTATAAGTTTCCTTTTTCATTCCATTTTCTCTAAACCTTCGTCGTTGCTCACAAAATCTGTCATCCACAGCATCCTTCTGTGGAACATAATTTCTGTTGCTTTAAGTGTCTTCTTCAACTTTTGAGGAGATTGTCCAGCACTTAATTCCATTCAGATATCACGTAATAGTATAGTTCTCTTTTCCATATTTCTAGTGTTGTTTTTTTTAATTTTATTTCGTTATATTCTGCTTAGCTTTTGGAAGGCATCTTTAGCTATCTCAATACGCCTTTGGATTTCAGTGTCGCATTAAAGTTTAGATGTAGAGATCTCCCTTACTATTTTATCTATAGTTTCTCTTTCTCTTAGACTGGTTACCAATTAAGGTTATAAAACCCGGTCTGTTCCGTTATTTAACCCATAGATGGAGAAATAAGAGATGGATTAATATCTTTCCTTAGGATATACAAAAATGAATGGAACAGCATCGACCGGAATATGAATTCAGGAATCATCGTTGCCGATAACCGCTACCTTTTGTGGATTAGATCAAGTCAATCGATGATAAATGATATCTGATCTAGTTATCCTAAATAAAATTTAATCTGATCATTGATATTACTGTTTCACCCGATTGACAATGAGCCTGGAAATTACGATAAATATTAAATATTTGCAAGAGAACTAAACTATAATGTATAATAATAACGGTTGCTACAGTTTCGTTAGGCTTTGCGAAAACCTAGGAATATTGAAAATTCTGTCGAAGAAGATTGGCATTGAACAGGAACATTGATGGAATCGACAAGAATTCTTAGGCCAGTGCTGGAATACTTTGCAGAATTTCAGTTAGGTGCTTTTGCTGGCGAGAGCCACCAGATTATAACTGGTAAACAGATTTAAGAAACAAAATACCGAGGAAAGTTCTTGATCATTGTGGAGGGTACCGGAAGTAATATTTGTTTTACTTAATCCCAGCAACAATTAAAATAAGCTTTTGATGTTAGATACAAATTAAACTTTTCTTTGTTAGTTCATTATTATTATTATTATAAGTAGTAGTAGTAGTAGTAATAGTAGTAGCAGTATAATTCATAAATAACATCGTCACGTTTCAACAACCTACAAACACATATGCATTTTATATTTTTACATCAGAACTATTTTTCCAATCAAATCGAGACTTTTTCTTTCAGTCACAACTGGAATTATTGAAATCTTCACGTCTGACATTTTTAGATTTTTACTTCAAGATCTTTGTATTTTTATTTTTGTGATGATCTTCAGAGATACATTATAGTCTACAGGAAGTGACATGCCAACAAGAAAGAACATTCTATTTTTGTGGCCTTTGATCACGATGTCTAGACGATTAGCTTTGATTGTTTGTGTGTGTCAAGACACATGAAATTTTAACTGGGTCTGGGTGGTGTTCATACCGCTTTCACGTAAAAGTTACAAAATTTTCCATTGCAGATACTGGCCCATTCTGTCATGCCGAGTTTTATATTCGATTAATACTAACACCGTACAACCTGATACAAAATGGTCAACTCTTTCCAGATATTCATCAGAGAATCTGAATTTAGGCTCAACACCATTATTATTATTATTATTATTATTATTATTGTGATGTCAAAGAGCCCTCGTTGCCACTTTTGTAACGTCAACGAATACACGTTGTCACTTTTTTAATACTCGTTGTAGTAGAGACTTTGTAATCGCAGATACAACTATAGTAACGCCGTTGAACAATACTGGTGTCAGGCACCTTCGAATAGAACAGGAATCAAAGGATAAACATCTAAAGACAGGAGAGGAGCGTGAACCTGTCAATAGACAAACCTATCGACTCCCAAATAATTACCATTTACATTACACGTAAAATAACTTTATTTTATCAGTAATATTTGTTTTAATCAATTCACCCCAAGCAAGGCGATAAGGTCACTAAGAGGCAAGGGGCTACTAGTTGTGAAAGAGAATGAACAAGATTTAAAAGAAATCGTCAACCTAGTCCTAAACAGGAATGAAAGAATAAACCCTCTATTCCCGTTCAAAAGACCGGAAAAGCATTGGGAACCAGATTCCATCCCCTTAGAAGTTAGAATTTCTGTCAAGATGCTGGCCCAAGTGATTTTTTCAAGGCATCAGGAGAATTGATAACTTTCCCACCAATAGAATTTAGTACAGATCGAAGTGGCAATCGAAAGGTGCACCGTTCGGTGAGTTACGTCGACTGTAGCAAGATACCTCAGTTAAACCGTTACAATTTCTGCTGGACCCGCAAAAACTGGCATGATAGTAGAAATCATTAACCAATTCTGGGCGCTTTTCATCAATTGTCACAGCAAAATCCATTCCCCGCCTGTGTTCATGTTCCCAAAAGATGGGTTAATTTGTTTCGTTTTCGCATAAAACGCTAATAGAAATAAAGCCTATCAATTTTTTTCTCCTGAGGCAAAAACGTCGCAATGATTTACGTATTAAACTGTTTTCAAATTCTTTACAACAGTCATTTGGTAGATGTCAAGTATCTCTTCGATGATCCGTGTCACGAGAGCAGGACTATTTTTAATCAGGTTTTCGATTTAGTTATCATTAACAATTACAGGCCTGCCGGAACGTTCTTGATATTCCAGACCAAAATTTCCACATACAAACGGCACTCTCAGTTATGGCACCATCTCTATAAATGGCACATATTTTTTTGTTGTTGTTTGTAGAACTTTTTCTTTGCTTTCAAGAAATTAAAAGCATCAGCGGATGAAAATGCATCTGGATTTTCTTTCAGTTTCTCTTTTATAGAAAAAATGTACAATCCACACATGAGTCATATATAACAGATCGAATATTTCAGTATATGTAAATATAATCAATTTCAGTCACATGCGAAACAAAATCACATGTTCAAATGCCACCTCTGCAAAAACGCCTGAAACTGTTGTTCTAATGTAACATTTTCCGAACATCTGACAAATTTGAATTTTTAACTTTTGTTCATAAAAATAAAATAAGTCGGTCGATTTAATTCATATATATATATATATATATATATATATATATATATATATATATATATATCCATTGTGTATAAAGAAAAAGCTAATATGTCATTGTTAAAAACGAACGAGACGTTTTTGTTCATAACAAAAGAGATTTAAATGGAAAAATTGAATTTTCTACAGTTTACTTAATATTCTTAATTCTTTTTTAGATGCTAAATATTTTTTTTTTAAATCTTCAGATACATAATGCTTAAGTTTTGGTTCATTTTAATACATACATACATACATACATACATACATATATATATATATATATATATATATATATATATATATATATACTACAACCTTTCTTACAAACATGTTTCATGAATATGACAGACAAGGAAAATTTAATTCATTTTCTATGGAATTTTCTAGTATTTAAAAATTTTCCGTTTAGTATAGGGGTGTGTAAGTGAATGTAAAAATTGTTCGTAGTCTCCATTGACCCACGTGCTTTCAGACACTCCATCAGCCATTTTCCTTTTGCTGTTAATTGTTGCTAATTGTTTCCCAATTGTCTTTCAAGGTGGAATTGCATGATATTAACGTTTGTTCCGAGCCCCGCGAAAGAAAGGTGGCTGGAATTACAACTTCGCCACCTTCTATTTGAGAAAGTTTTTTGCAGGGACATATATAAATGAAAATCTTGGTAAACCGTATGGATAATCCCAAGGAGGATGAAAGCCAGGATCTCAATGTTAAATCAGAACGATTATTTCAATGAAAACAGACAACTTTAAGGGTCCAATTTTTCCCTGAATCATTAGACCACACTTCCAAGGGTGAAAAAATGAATTTAAATTCATTCACCCTTTGAAGCGTGGTCTGATGAGCCAGAGAAACCCGATTCCCTGGGGAAATATATATATATATATATATATATATATATATATATATATATATATATATATATATTAAAAAAAGAGAAACCGCAAACGTTTTTGGTTGTAATGTGGATTTCCATAATTGAAAATAAAGCACATTACAATCCACATTACAACCAAAAAACGTTTGCGGTTTCTCACTTCTTTAATATACATACTTTTCTTTCGTTGGAACTACAATAACCTCTTCCTCATATATATATATATATATATATATATATATATATATATATATAAATAATAAAAATATATATGTATAAATTGCTGATGTGAATGTAAGCTATATATAAATATATATCTACCTGAATCTCACTGTAGATTTCGCTCCGGTCGTCGCACTGTCGACATGATTTTTGCCTTACGTCAGGTTGCAGCGAAGGTTTGTGAGCGAAACAAGGAGCTGTATATTGTATTTGAAGGTCTTACTAAAGCCGCTGAAGGTCTAAAAAGAGAAGCACTCTGAAAAGTTCTGAAAAAAACTTCTTGACAACATGTTGAATGCTATCATTTCATTTCATATCGGTATGCAAGCTAGTGTTATATCTGATGGTCAGCGTTCTGATCCTTTTGATGTTACCAATGGCACCAAGCAAGGCTGTGTCATGGCACCTGTTTTGTTTTCACTAGTCTCAGAAACTGGCGTTAAATTTCATTTTCGAATTAATGGAGGACTGTTTAACCATCAGCGTTTTAAGACCAAAACACT
>CAHIKZ030004609.1:580000-615000 GCA_903632075.3 Acanthosepion pharaonis | reverse complement strand
ACTAACGAATTTTCATACGTTGTTTTGTGCTATTTTAATAGCATATCTTTTTGACACATTTCCAGTATTTCCACGTATATATTCAATACGTTTTTCCACGTGAGCACTTTCTATTAAATAGGTCAAGTGTAGCGGACACAGCTTTTTATATGCAGCTCTTGGGCGTAAGGCAGAGACAAATTTCAGCCATACGTATTTTTGTGGTTACTTGACCACCGGATATTAACGTTTAGAAATAATAATTTGGACTGTGATAACCAGACGCTTCCACTGTAGATGAGTGGTATAGCACTTCAGGTCAAATGACGGTTCAGTGTAGGACACAAGTTCAATTACTGTCGGAGGACACATTTTCTACGAAATTACTGGGACATTCAGACAGGTAAATGTAATTAATACTTTTTAAATGATGGCCTTCTCTACTTTGTGGTACGCGGGTTCGATTCCTGCCGAAGAGCGCAATTTTTTTTCGAGCATTCAGTCTGGTAGGTGAAAATAAATAAATATACTGTACACGTATAACGTTTAAAATTAAATTTGTATAATATTTACGCTCCTGAGAAATTATTTCGGTTGAGCCCTTGGAGAGAAAGTGTGAGTTTGTAAATACTGACTATTACTGCTACTAATGCAACACTCTTCAATAAAACGAATCGACTTTTATAAATCACTGGCGTGTTTATCTAAAAATAAATACACTTAAATTCACCTTCATCCCCGCCGTGCGCCAACGGCTTAGGGGTAGCTTCGAACGTAGCTGCAGACAACCAGATGTCTAGCCAAACTGATGAGCTGTGATACAGTGAAACAGTATGTCTGTGGATGACAATATATATATATATATATATATATATATATATATATATATATATATATAATTGTTTTGGACAACCCCGTATTTCTTTAAAAATAACTTTAAATGAAATTTTTTTCTAAAGGAAAACATAAACTTTTGGTATTTACAATTGAGTTGCTTTTATTTTTCTGTCTTTCTGTAGGCTCCTCTTACTACCAAATAAGTTCAAATTTGGATGAGTCCGTTATTTCTCCGTCATTGAATTATGAATATTTTATGTGAGAAACATTATTTTCACCATTAATTTCTCAGTAGACATTTTCAGAATACCAAACTGGTTGGAAATTTGATTTAGGCCAAAAGAATCTTGAAAAGAGAAGAATATCATTCGATTTTGCAAAGACATTCTATACCATCTCGTTTGCAAAGACATGCCATACCATCTCGTTTGCAAAGACATGCCGTACCATCTCGTTTGCAAAGATATACTATATCATCTCGTTTGCAAAGACATGCTATATCATCTCGTTTGCAAAGATATACTATATCATCTCGTTTGCAAAGTTATACCATCTCGTTTGCAAAGATATACTATATCATCTCGTTTGCAAAGACATATATATCATCTCGTTTGCAAAGATATACTATATCATCTCGTTTGCAAAGACATGCTATATCATCTCGTTTGCAAAGACATGCTATACCATCTCGTTTGCAAAGATATGCTATATCATCTCGTTTGCAAAGATATGCTATATCATCTCGTTTGCAAAGATATACTATATCATCTCGTTTGCAAAGACATGCTATATCATCTCGTTTGCAAAGATATGCTATATCATCTCGTTTGCAAAGACATGCTATATCATCTCGTTTGCAAAGACATGCTATATCATCTCGTTTGCAAAGACATGCTATATCATCTCGTTTGCAAAGATATGCTATATCATCTCGTTTGCAAAGATATGCTATATCATCTCGTTTGCAAAGATATACTATATCATCTCGTTTGCAAAGACATGCTATATCATCTCGTTTGCAAAGATATGCTATATCATCTCGTTTGCAAAGATATACTATATCATCTCGTTTGCAAAGACATGCTATATCATCTCGTTTGCAAAGATATGCTATATCATCTCGTTTGCAAAGATATACTATATCATCTCGTTTGCAAAGACATGCTATACCATCTCGTTTGCAAAGATATGCTATATCATCTCGTTTGCAAAGATATGCCATACCATCTCGTTTGCAAAGATATGCTATATCATCTCGTTTGCAAAGATATGCTATATCATCTCGTTTACAAAGACATGCTATATCATCTCGTTTGCAAAGACATGCCATACCATCTCGTTTGAAAAGACATGCTATATCATCTCGTTAACGCATTAATGAGAAAATATTTACCTTTCAATATCCTAATCTATCTCCCATTCAATTAGCATGGGATGAACTGGATAGAATTGGAAGTGAATACCCAAAGAGTGGACTTTTTTCAGTGCTTGAAGAATGGTTGGTAAGATCTGCCATCTACTTTTTGTTCAAAAACTGTTGAAAAGTATGCCAAAAACTTGTAAAGGCAGGTGGTGGTTTTATTGACAAAAACAAAATATGATGCTGTTGTATGACCATTGTTTTATATTTTAGTGATTACTTTTGTCAAAATAAAAGCAAATCTACTGTATTTCCCGAAATATTATCTTTTATTTAAAAAATTATATCAGGTATTTTTTAGATGCAGTATGTCCCCAAACTTTTTGCCTCTAGGGTACACATATTATACACACACTTATGTTATCCGGTACATAACGGATATTTGTTTTCTAAAACGTTATTTTACAAGACTATTTACAAATACTTTTTAACTCTTCTAAAACCACATTTCTCTTTCATTTAATTTTTATCATCGTTGTTATTAAATTTTTTTCTATAATCCCTTTGTATTTTCTATAAATACTTTCATGATAATTGTTCCTATGAGCTCTTCGCTAACTAGTCTTCTTGAACTGGCGTCGAGATCTCATTAATTTAGAGTTAAACTGGCTAGATAAAACCGTAAATTCTATGCTAACAATTTCTTTTCTCGCTTTCCGGCTCCATGTTTTCCAGCCAACTTTAATCTTCAAAAATTTAAATGAAATGTCAATCACTATCTGCTGCCGTCCTTTTCCTCTTCCAGCTCATTATTAATGTTTCTGTTCCTAATTTTTTACACACATTGTAACCCCATTGTTATATAGCAATAAAGTGTCGCTGCCAATACTTTGAGTTTGGACATAGATCGCCAGTGAGCAAACACAGGCGATCCCATTATTGAATCAAGTAGACCACGTGACCATAGAAGAAACGCATATATGGGAGGTAGCATGTGTCTAATTGATCGCTATCTTTAGTCTATTACTAAATGGATCACCATGTCTGCTCTGCCCTCTATTACTATACGGACCGCTATTCTCTACTCTATTCACTATATTATTACTCGATACAAATTACTATTCGGTGGCTACTTTTTGAGCGATTATTATCGAGCAAGTATGTTTTTTTTAAGCATTCAACCCTAAGCAAGGCGGGAAGCCACTAGCACGCAAGAGACGGTTAGGGGATAGATCAGGGCATCTGGAGACATCGATTGACGTTACATTTGAATAGTTGGAGATTATAGCTATCAGGGGAATAAGAAAAAGGGAGGGAGTTCCACAGACGAGAGGTGCCAGACATGAAGCTATTGGAGTAGAAGAGACGGCTACATTTAAAAGTTTCGACAGTGAAAGGGTGAGAGCGAGATGCCAGCCGAGTTGAACGCTTAAATTCATGAAGTCTGGGAACCAGCGAAAGCAGCTCATCGGAGCAGTTACCATGAAAGTATTTGTAAAAAAGACAGAGGGAGGCAACGGCACGTGTGTGTGAGAGCACTTGCAGACGAGATGCCAAATCAGGGCCAAATACATTGAATATCCGTCTTTGGATTCTATCAAGGACCTTTATGAGTGCTAGTGATATTCGAAGGCGTCTGACACCAGTATTGTTCAACGGCGTTAATATAGTTGTATCTGCGATGACAAAATATCTATTACAACGAGCATTGCGAAAGTGGCAACGAGTGTTCGTTGACATCACAAGACCCATGTCTCTTATAGCCTTTACCGCTTTGTATGGGGTGAAATCGATTAAAAGAATACCTTCACGGCTAATGTCCGCCATGCCACGAATATTGTAGCGAACCACCCCCCATTCTCTTCGTATTTCCTTTGTGAGATTTCCATTCTAGGAGATTCTTCCCATGAACAGATGCTTTGTTGAACTAATTCTCAAGACTGTCTCTCCGACCACCACAATCTCAGCCTAGGATCAACCCGTATCTCCCACACATATTCTTATAAATTATATCTCTTAATCCGTAACCCTTTACTTCGAGTGGCCATTTGAATGTGTATGTTAGATGTTCTTATTTATTTTCGCTATTTGATGCAACAGTGAAGTTTCGTTGGCCTCTTTTCTTCTATTTATTCTCGGCTGAAACGTCACCTTCTCATTATTTTAAAGATGATTAGCAGCAAAAGCCGGAGCGTCGAAACAAACCCAGTTACCATCAGAAGGATCCATTGAATCGATATATATTTGCAATTTGAAGTCTGTTTGGGCTCCCATATTATGTAATATGGAAACCTTAACTTCAACTATCATCACATCCCACTTATTTCAAGTCCAGAAGAATATCAGATACCTACATTATCATTAATTGGTCCCTCCATGACAGTATCATTAGTTAGCTTCTTTTATTTTTAAATTATTACCAGCATAGATTTTTGAAGGTAAAATTATTACCATTAATCTATTTTTATAGGAGAAATTATTACCAGCAATAGATTTTTGAAGGAAAAATTATTACCTGCAACCAATTGTTTGAAGGAAAAATTATTACTAGCAATCGATTTTTGAACGAAAAATTATTACCAGCATTCAATTTTTGAAGTAAAAAGTTTTACCTTCAATAATTCTTTGAAGGAAAATTTATTACCAGCAATAATTCTTTATTACCAGCAATACATTTTTGAAGGAAAGATTATTACCAGCAATAAATTTTTGAACGAATTATTATTACCAGCAATACATTTTTGAAGGAAAGATTATTACCAGCAATATATTATTAACATCAATACATTAAAAATATCTCCAACAATATATTTTTTGAAAAACATTAACAGCAATATATTGTTCAAGGAAAAATATTACCAACAATACATTTTTGAAAAAAAATATCACCAGCAGTACATTTTTGTAAAAGAAAAAAAAACAAAACAAAATATTAGCAGCAATAAATTTTGGAAAATAATATTACTAGCTATACATTTTTGGAAAAATATTACCTGCAATAGATTTTTGAAGGAAAAATATTACCAGGAATAAAAATTTTGTCGGCATTAAATAACCCATTATGGTTAATATGCTGCATTAATCTAATCTAATCAAACCAAACCAAACATTGGTCAGCTCTTGCAAACTCTTATTGATATCAAGTGAATTCAGTCCTCCTTATAAGCCCAAGACTTAGATTATTGAATAAAAATGTAGTATTTTTTTCCAAAAACCTAACTGTAGTGATATGTAGTGATATAGATAGCCTAATTAGCATAGCTAAGGCATAGGGATTATATAAGTGCCCAAGCAGTAAGGGAAGGGGAAGATCTTTGTATCGAGTACACGCCAGCAGAGGATATCGCTTCTCTGATAATAAATTTCGCTCAAGTCCAGGGCGTCATCTCTCCAGTCATTAGCTCTCTTTCGGGAGAGGGTTGAATTTATTACCCGGCGCCTGATGTATCCCTAAAATGGGGGAGTGCCGAGGGCGCTTGAGAATTTTTCTATAGCAGTGCTGTTAAACTCACTTTAAACTGATCTCGTGGAGACACGGGATCACTGAAAAATACACAGATGTTACTATGCGAGGTAGTTGACTGGCGATGGACTGCTCAAACACGAAACAAATCACACTTCATATCATTAACCTTGTAAAAACTTCAAGTGTTTTTCTCTGTTTGCCATATTGGCCGGACAAAAAACAAATTTTGATAAATGAATTACAAAAATGCAAAGACGAGAAAAGAAAATATTTTCCATTGTGGATTTTTTTTATTGTCTTCGATTTGAAAAAATTGCAGCAAATAATCTAAAGATTCAATAGGGCGTTAAATATTGCCTTACAATCCAAATAAACTTAGTTGATGACATGATTTTCATTATAAGAAGCTTGTTCGATATTTGATCAAGAGGCTTCCGATTCATCCGTAAGCAACTGATTGAAAAAAATAAAGATTCACACAAAAATTCGATCTGTTTAAAAGAAAACAAAACAAAGAACTAAAAAAAAAACGATTTCGTACTAACGCAAGAACTCCATTCAAGTATCACAAATCGAATTTTTGTGGGCAAATTATTACATTACGCAAATTCCCTGCGGTTTTGTAACCTCCATTTAATCTTGTTTACTCTGAATATGCGCGAAAATAGACAACAAAAAGTAATTTCCTTTCTTTTTCCTTTTTTTTACAACCAATAAGAAACATAATCAAACTTTCCATGCAAAAATAAATGACGTATTTGATATGATCTGTTTTATTTTGTTTGACTCGTAAAACTTTTCTTACATTTAATGACATTTTCAAACACTCAATGTTATATAAACATTCCGTTCCCCTAGGGAGGAAGAAAGAATAATATAGGCGGAAAAATGCATCGTTTCCGCATAAATAAATTAATTAAATAAAGTGCATACGTGAATTTGTTTGCACGAATATCTTTATCTTTGTAAATGCAGCGTTCGATCGCTTTTCGATACGCCATTACGCATTTACGAAATACAGACATGAAGAAAGTTTTTCTCCCAATGCCATATGAATTGGTATAAATCGAAAAAGCAATTAGCATTCATCTTTATGTAATAGCCATTTTAACGTTCCCAGATAAAAAAAAAACTCTGTGGTAAAAATCGTCGATTGTCGAAGGTTTGTCGTTTCTACGGTTGAAAGGAAATGGCTGAAATACTACAACCTTTAATGCTTACTGAGTCGGAAGCAATTCTTCGTCGGGACACAAAGCATCTAACAAACCTGCATTAAACAAACGCGCCTTTTTCATAATTAAATTAATATTTTCTGCAATGATTGGTGCGTTCTGCACAATAGTGAAAATATCACTAAAGTTTAGTTTATGATCTGGGAACGCTAAAAAAATTTACCAGTATAAATTTTAGGTAATTTCTTCTTCGTATCACGCCTTTTCGGATAACTGGAAAAAGCTACATTAGATTTTTCCAGATAAAATCTTTGGGCAGCTAATTTTCAAAATCGTAACCGTGAAATTAACGAATGATGGTGAAATTGTTGATAGGGCTGAAATTAATGGCAAGTGTGCATTTGTTGGTAAGTGTGAAATTAATGGTAATGGTGAAATTAATGGACATGGTAAAATTAAAGGTAAGCTGAAATTTATAGTATTGTTAAAATTATTTGTAATGGTGAAATTATTGGTAATGGGGAAATTCATTAATGGTCATGGTAAAATTAATGGTAAGGGTGAACTTAATGGTAATGGTAAAATGAATGCTAATGTTGAAATTATTGGTATGGGTGAAATTAATGGTAATAGTAAAATTAATGGTAATGGTAAAGTTAATGCTAATGGTGAAATTATTGGTAAGAGTGAAATTAATGGTAATGGTAAAATTAATGCTAATGTTGAAATTATTGGTATGGGTGAAATTAATGGTAATAGTAAAATTAATGGTAATGGTAAAATTAATGCTAATGGTAAAATTATTGGTAAGGGTGAAATTAATGTTTTGCTAAAATTAATGGTAATGGTAAAATTAATGCTAATGGTGAAATTATTGGTAAGGTTGTAATTAATGGTAATGGTAAAATTTATGGTAATGGTGAAATTGTTGAAAAACGTGAGATTAATGGTCAGAGTCTAATTAATAGTAATGGTAAAATTATTGGTAATGGTGAAATTTTTGGTAAAGAAGAAATTATTGGTATGTGTGAAATTAACAGTAATGGTTAAATCAATTGCAATGGTGAAATTAACCTTTTCAAATCAGGGAACATTTGACTTTCGTTAACAAAAAGAGAATTCATTTTCGTTGAAATTTATAAAAAAAAACTTTCTTTTCGGAAACAAGACTTCTCAAGTTCACTGTTATCGGTTTTATTCTTGATTCTCGCATTGACAAAAGCTTCCTTCCATATCTTTTTTTATGGTAATGGCGCCATTAACATCTTGATTATATCCTTATTTTCTATATTCCATCCGTTTTAATTGTCGCTGCTCTTGGAAGTCTTCAAGTGATTTTTTATTTGATAATATTCTTTGTGATTATGCAGCGCCAATGTATAAGCTCTATTTAAGTACCAGCGGATGCATTTACCGGAATCTATTTTTTAACCACTGCTCTGAGTAAAATGTTTGCATATAACTGATAGTTTAAATATGTTGGACAATATGGATAACAATTAGATGACTGGAGAATTATTTATCCCTGCCGAGATCTGACAAGAACCTGACTCGATTGTGTACTGTTCACATATTTTTTTTTTTTGGACAAATTCCTAGTTGGTTGGAGAAAACTCGCTGATATATTGGTAGCCAATGAAAATAAACCCGACAGTCAGACAGAAAAGAAAAAAAAAAAACAGAAATCTGCATGAACTTTGCGAGGAAAGTGACGTTGAATTTGACCCTATCAATTTTTATTCGGCGCAACTGGAACTGTTTCTACAAGATTTGCAAAAGTGTTAGAATTTGAAATTCTGAAAGAAATTGATTAGTTGATTCTTTTAATTTTTTTTACGGTTTATCAACCATTTTGCATGAAGCCAGAAAATATTTTAGATTGCAAGATTTCTTTGGCGGTAATAATGGTTTAATGATACAAGTCTTACTAATTAACCCATAGGGAGAAGAACTGGAATCATAATTTTCCCAAAGCTATTTGCGCCTTAATTGAATATAACGGACGGAACGGGGATTGGAACTCGGTTCTCCAATTGACATTTCCTAGCTATTATCCATTACACCACCCGCACTACAGCACATAGCATTCTCAAGCTGTTACCCATCTAGGTACTGAACAGGCTCGGCGTTGCTCAACGTGAAGTGACCATAAGCCGTGCAAGAAATTAAATACAATCATAATTACTTAAATCAGGATACCGTGAACGATGCCCGACAATAATGACGAGACATTTACGTTCAATTCATATTGCCAATGATAATAGTCTAAAGACGGACGTGAGCTTTGTCAGTAGTCTACTTTATTCGCGGTTTTGTTTTCTAGGGTTTCACTTACCCGCGCTTAATTCCAGAAATATACAGTTAATAGGTTTTACTTATTAATGATCCCTAAATGTAAGATGAGTGATTCTGTTAATCTACAACAGACAAAGACATGGAAGGACCTCAAGTTCCATACAAAGTAGTATAGGAAAGCGGGAAGAAAAGACTAACTGTCGATTGTAAGAACACAGAATGTATTTGCAATAAAAACAGATCAAGATTTGAGGTAGAAATTGGTGATTTCAAATTCAAGCAATCAGAGAAATTTAAATATTCGTGAAATAAACGACTAAAAGTGTGAAACTAAAATCCGACGCTATCAAAATATGCCTTCCAAAAGCTAAGCAAAGTGTTAAGAAATGGGCAAATTTCGTTGGAAAAAAATAGAAAGGAGTGTGAAACTGAAATGCAATATGAATTCTCCTATATTGTAGTGAATGCTCGGCAATTTCCCCACAGATGCGGGTGAGACTTGAGACCACAGAGATGGGGTTGCAGGAAAGGATGCTGGAAATACCATGGATGAAGCATGTGGGCAACGAAGATTTTTTAAGTGTTAAATAATAGTTTAGCAAAGTCTTATTTTGGTGGAAAGTTTATCTTGGCTCCCACTTACCGAGGTTGACATTTGGGGTCAGATGTGAGCCATAATAGGGAAGTCGATTTTGATTGGCTGAGCTAACGTGAGAAAGACAGACAGGATTTAGTGAGTTGGTTCTTACCCGTCAAGCTATGTACACGTATACTATTCCGTGTCCGAAACGGATCCCCAGTGAGTGGGGAGGAGTCGACCTCCCATTAATTTGTTAGATAATGTACATATAGACAGGAGTAATACAACTAGTTAAAAGCCTATGTGTGTGAAGTCTTTCATTGCTGAACTAAAACAATTAGCGATCGCCGACCGAGAGAAAACAAGATGAGACCAACCCTCAAAAGGGGGCTATGCAACATAAGGAAAATGGGGACAAAATGAAAGGGATAGCTGAAATTTCTGGTGTATATTAATGTGAAAAGAGAATCTGACACACACAAGACATATTCGAGTAAAGAGAAGGAGAATGAAACAAGGCGTAACCTACCAAACGAGGTTGTGTAAATGGATTTCAGAACAAGGAAGTGAGAGGTATGGTAAAAAGTACGACATTGCTAAAAGCAATGAAGGATAAGAAGCGATAATCCATAATCAGTAAGGTTCTGAAAAGACACAGCACACAGAAGATGATGCTCTTGGCAAATCGGATATTTCAAAGGAGAGATGCAAATTCTTTTTTTATGATTAAATTACTTCCTTTTCTCCACTTGAATATAAAGAGATTTTGGTAGGAATCTTCAACCCCCGGGCTTATATATACAGTGATCTGAACATAATTCTGAATATTTTTTTAAATATGAAAACATTGTTAAATTACAACAGTGCTGGCTGACCCTGCTGGGATTATAATACAGAGTATCCTAAAAAAAGTTAAAATGTGAAAATCTGAGTAACTCCACGCCAAGGGCAAACAAAATTAAATAAGCGTCAAGTCGAACAATAAAAGATTATCAAAATCCAGAGAAGATATTCAAAGAAATGTAGATTTTATAACCGATTACACAAATCGGTAGTCCAGCTCATGCCAAACACGCTGTAGCATGTCTTGCGTAACATTCTCCATCGCCTAAGTGCTGATTTATCTCAATGAGAATCTACCAGGGAGATGAACCGGACGTGCCAGAGATGATGACATGAGTTGTTGAAACAGCGACCACGTTCACCAGACTTGATACTGTGTAATTTTTTCTCTCTGGGCTCTGTGAAAAGACATGTCTATATTTCACCTCTTCCTACAAGCCTAGAGGAATTTAAGCAGAGAATCACTGAGGTGAGGGAGAATGTTACACAAGACATGCTACAGCGTGTTTGACAGGAGCTGGACTTGACTTGACGTGTGTCGTATCACAGGTGGTACGCATATTAAACATCAGTAAACCTTTGTGAAATAGATTATAAAATCTACATCCTTTTGAAAATCTTGTTCCAATTTTGACAAACAAATCTTTTATTATTCGACATGTAGCCTATTTAATTTCGTTTACCTGTGACATGTAGGTAATCAGACAGATGTCGGTTTTAGGGGGATAACCTTTATATATATATATATATATATATATATATATATATATTGTGTATATTTAGGCAGCAATTTTTCATTGATGCATGTTTCATTAAATAATATAGACAAGTTTTGTCTATTTTAAGTAAGTTCCTTTCATATTATCTGATAAGCTTAATGACATTATCATTGAAAGATGAAAGGAAATCACCATATTGATACATGTTTAAATACAATCTAAGATTTCAGCTTACATAAGCCATTATCAAATCTGATAATTACATTTCAATATATCAAACAATACACGGACGAAGGAATAATGATAGTCTGTTTTTGTTGCATGAAAATTGAAAAGCAAAATTCGTGTATACGAGACGCGGAAGCGAAAATCGGGTCGCAAGTCGTGACGTCACACATGACCATATGGCTTCTGTTATCAGTTATAGACATTTAAGAATATTTGTGAAGATTTCGTAGTTTATTTTGTTCAGGTTAGGTCTCAATTGTTTTATGTATATAGCTTCAAGAATTTTTAATTTTTGTTTATTGTTTTCATGTTCATGTTTAAGTATAGTTGTGTGTTGTATATATATATATATATATATATATATATATATATATATATAAATTAATTGATTTAAAATATGGTTTTTTCCGCTACACAGTTCTAACCATGTTTCAAAAATGGAAGCTAAAAGCTACGAATTTAATTTTGTAATTAAATTAAAGACATTAGTTCCATTTCATCCTCAAGCGAAAAAAACAAAACAAAATAAAACATATTTTAAATCAATTAATTTATAATATTAATGCTCTGTAAATTTACATTGAGCACTATTTTGTAAAAATAAAAATATCTATGAGAACACCGGATTATATATCTTACTGTTCTTTCTATATATATTATATATATATATATATATATATATATATATATATATATATACTGGGTCTACTTTTGGGTCAAATATTATTTCTTTTACTATCGAATCTCGGTGTCTAGGTCTTTTTTACAGCTGTTTTTATGTCTTAACGAAAGACAAGAGCAAAAAGAGACGGGAAACAGTCGAACAGACCACACACCAAAAACTAATGAACATTTCAAAGCAATTTCCAATATCGAAGCTGTCAGCTTAGTCTGACCTTTAAAACACTGTTAGTATCAACGCTCCATGCGCGGTTAGAAGAGAAGTACAAAAACAAATAATACTTATTGGTCTTTTACGGCATCTCCAATTTCCATGGTTTTTATTTTTACTTCACTACGTTCAACAGAAAAATCCTTTTGTAAGTGTTTTGAGATTTTCATACGAAGCGGTTTGTGGCTTCATTCTTAGACAATGTATTATGATTTTTCTTGTACCTTCCTTCCCGACTGGCTGCTCCCAAGTGGATGCTTCCCCACTACACTACAAGCTCGACTCTTTCAAGTCGAGAGTTAATCGTTACCTTCCCCACATGTCCGCATAAACTATGTCTCTTAATATGTAACCCTCTACCTCGACAGGCTCTCGAATCTTGTACAAGGTGAACATCATTGCAAAAAAAAAGAAGTTAGAAAGCACATTACGCTTTGCCAATACTTCATAAATAATGGACTGTTTTGTTTTGATTACAAAGAATGACAGAAAAACCTATTTCTGATGCTATTCAGTATCATTGAGAAAAAGAAAGAGAAGAGAGAGGAGGGGATAACGCTCTCGTATTTTTTGAAGTCTGCTTCAACGAAATGGAAAACAGTATTAATTTTAAAGTCTTCATTTGTACCCCCTTACTTCTGTAATGACTATTTTCATATTTATGCATGTTCTTGCAATATATTCTCAAAGTTGTTAAGCACAAATATTTAACTATGCGATAGGGTAATTCCCAGGAGTGCTCTATACTCTCAAGCCTTTTATTTATTCACGAAATATGATACAAGTAATTTTCACAGGTGTTAATAGTAATTTCTTATTTATTGTGATTAGTACCCTTATATTTTTCTTACATTTCATTACAGTATCTTCAGCCAAATTAGTCTTCTTCGGCTGTTAAATTAACAACGCGTGACCTAGCTAGTTTAAATGAATGGCGGAACTAGTTTTAGGTAAGATAGCAAAAAGACGAAATTTATTAAGAGCTACAAAGGACAAGAAATTGTGGAGAGCCATGATCGCCTATGTCCTGAATGTATACGGCACATAGACAGGAAGAATGGGCTTGAACGAAAGGATGGTGGAACAAGGTTTAGGAGAGATAACAAAAAGACAAAATTTGTTAAGATCTACAAAGGACAGGAAATTGGAGAGATCTATTTTCATTTTCACCTTTTTTGTCTTATGTACATTAATTTCGATCGAATTAATATCCTCATCTTTGTTATTATTGCCAAAACACTTCGGCCGTTGTGACTTCCGGGTAAACTTCATGGAAAGGCGAAATGGACTCTGTATTTATTCAACGGAGTAAATTGTTCTTTTTCCATCTTTAGGGATATCTCTTCTAGAATTCTGTTTTTGTTTGTTTTGCTTTTTTGTATTGCTCATTTACTGTTGACTGTTTTCACTGATTAATTCTGTACTTCCAAGGCCAGGGCTTCACCTCACAATTATTATTCCACCAAATCCATGGATCAAAGCTTTAATCCACTAAGCTATTCTCCTGTAGATTAAATCAATGATTCTCAACTTGGGACGCATACCCAACTGGTGGGTCATGGTAATATTTTGGTGGCACATGCGTAGAATGTGCACTTTTCGACTTACTCTAATAACAGAAATAAGGAGGCAATTCGAATGAGTTATTAACAGTTATTAACATTAATTTGTTTGTTACCGTTTCCTTCTTCATATTTAGCTGAATGTGACTTTAATGTTGTAAATATTATTTTATTGAAGAAAAGAAATCGTCTGTATATCACAAAACGAGGAAACTTGAGGCTTAAGCTGACTAAATTGGTACCTAATATAAAATCTATCTGTAGCAGACATGACGCATAAGGATCTCACTAACAGACATTTTGTGATGAGCTCAAATTTCATTTTGCATTATTATTTCAGGATTAAAATAATCAAAGTATATTACAGAATAAGCTTTCATTTAAATATTTTAGATTTCTGCCTTTCAGTTCTCTATGTTTTGGAACTATATATATATATTTACCTTTTTTTAAAATGTTTCTCTTTCATGGACGCTATGGTCTTTGGAGGCTTGTTTAGAGATGAACTTAATGACCTTTTAAGCTTCCTTCACGTGAATTGCAGTAACATTTTGAATATGTAAGAATTAAATATTTCAGGGTGTGGGGGGGTTACCAGAAAGTTAGAAATTCCAAAGTGGGGCATGATCCAAAATCGGTTGAGAACCAATAGATTAAATAAAGGTTTCATCTCAAAAATCTGGGGGTCGAGGTATACCCGTATCGACACCTGAAAAATGCCGGTTTGTTAATTAGTTTAGTGGCATATCAAAACCTTAAGGGTCATTTCATGCCGAAATTTAATTTTCTTTTTACAAAAATGTATTGCTAATAACATTTTTGTATACTTACAAAATGTATTGCTAGTGACTTTATTTTTTTTCAAAAAATATATTGCTGGTAATATTTTTTTTTTCTTTTTACAAAAAGCTATTGCTGGTAAGTTTTATTACTACAAACATATGCTTTGATACTTTCATAGTGTTTGACCCCAGTTAACTATTTGCCCATAGCTGGGATCCTAACAGGTGCTACCACCCCGGGTCATGATGAACCTGGGAACAACAGCAATTAAGAGGTAGTTCCACGCTCCTCGAAACCTCCCAATCAGATGCCTTGTTACCGGATGTAGTTTATCGTCATATCCAGGGCGGAAGAAAGCCGGAGAACTTAACAGCCGAAGCGTCATGATAATAAAAACAAAGATACGGAAAGAATGAAAATAATTTAAGTAATGATAGGTCCTCATCCTATAAATGCAAACAGAAATTTCTTTGTCTAATTCGAATTAAGATCAATAATATTATTATTAATATGCCTCGGGAATCAACAAGGCAGTCTAGAATAGAATCAGAAGACAAACATGTGTCCAGAAGGTTTTATAAAGAACAAAACATCCTTACTGTTCTATGAGTTTTGATCGATCAATAAATTAGAACGTCAACCATTAAGACGATAAACTGCATCCGCGTCCTGGGTAAGACAATAAACTGCACCCGCGTCCTAGGTAAGACAATAAATTGCATCCGTGCCCTGGGTAAGACAATAAATTGCATCCGCGTCCTGGGTAAGACAATAAACTGCATCCGCGTCCTAGGTAAGACAATAAACTGCATCCGCGTCCTGGGTAAGACAATAAATTGCATCCGTGTCCTAGGTACGACAATAAACTGCACCCGCGTCCTAGGTAAGACAATAAATTGCACTCGCGTCCTAGGTAAGACAATAAATTGCATCCGCGTTCTGGGTAAGACAATAAACTGCATCCGCGTCCTGGGTAAGACAATAAACTGCATCCGTGTCCTGGGTAAGACAATAAATTGCATCCGACGGCGGGGCCTTTGATTAGGAGGTTTTGAGAACCGTTGAGGCGCCTCTTGGTAGCTGATGTTCCTATGTCCGCCAAGATCCAGGGCGGTGGCACCTTTCGGGGTCCCAGTTGTGGACAGGTCGTTTTCACCTACTTCCACCGGAAGGGGTCAGAGCGATGTGACTGTAAGAGATTGGGCTTTAGCGAGGGCCGTGCTCTTTATTTTTAATTATTACCAGCAGAACATTTTTGAGAGGGAAGGAATATTACCAGTAATAAATTTTTGGAAAACATTTATTACCAGCAATAAAAATCTTGTTGGCATGAAATAACAAATTAAGGTTGGTATGCCGTCAAACCAAACCAAACCATTAATTACGAACCTCAGGAAGGAATTTTCTTTTAATTCCGAATACCGTCACTTTAAATTACGGCTGAAGAATGCATCGGCTGAAAGCAGTTTCATTGTAGAACACGCACACACACACACACACACACACACACACACACACAGACACACAGACACACAAAACACGAAAACATAATATTGATCTTTGTTTTAAAATAACCGAGAGATTTCATCATCGAATTACAAGGCGCGTATAATTGATACAAATGCTGAAACGAAACGAAACCAGACACGATTTGCTTTCTCTTTTCTTTTCTTTTTTTTTTTTTGAAGATATTTATGCGGGATGCTGCATATATTAGTCGATGTAATAACGAAACTAAAATGTCTCTACAAAAAGTCAAAGGTCAATGGTTATCATCTTTATCCTCGTAATCTTCGTTCACACTGTCTTTCTTTTTTTTCACCCACCTCATTCATTTGAACTATTTTGACAGTTACACTTGATACCCATATACTTGTTATCTAATTATGCTCATTATCTCTCTCTATCTCATTATGTTCATAATCTATCTCTCTCTTTTTCTCTGTCTCTCTCTCTATCTCATTATGTGCATCATCTATCTATCTATCTATCTATCTATCTATATTTTAAAAATATTACTACTAATACATTTTTGGAAAAAAATTATTACCAATAATAACAATTTTGTCGTCATTAAATAACCAAGTAACTTTATCTATCTATCTATCTATCTATCTATCTATCCTTTTCATATCTATTTATCTCACCCTGTTCATATCTATCTATCTATCTATCTATCTATCTATCTCACCACCATTTTCATATCTATTTTTCTCAGCCTGTTCATATCTATCTATCCATCTATCTTTTACTACACTAAGTTTAAAGTACCTTTAAACTTCGAGATAGTCAACACACTTCAGCGTATTTCATTAGTGTAATGTAATCAATTCAGCCCACCATTCATCTATTAGTAATTTATATTTAATTAATAACAGATAAAAATAAATATAATAATACTGAGTTCCCCGCCCCGCCCAAAAAAATGGCATCATTTTGTAGTCAAATAAAAATAGCAAATTCTCGCTCAAATAATCTGAATGGTTAACAAAATATATAAAAACCAAGCAGACTGTGTGAATGTATCTCAAAAAGAATCTACCGGCAAGACAAAATGAGTGTACCGGCGATGATGACAATGTGCTGTCGAAATGGTCACCACGTTCACTTGACTTGACAGTTTGTAATTTCTTTTGTGAAAGAACATGTCTATATCCCCCATCTTCCTACAAGCCTAGAGGAACTTCAGCAGAGAATCACTGAGACGCTGGAGAATGTTACGAAAGACATACTACAACGTGTTTGGCAGGAGCTGGACTACCGATTTCACGTCTGTCGTGATACGCATATTGAATATTTCTGTAGCTTTGTGAAATCTGTTATAAAATCCACATCACTTTGAATCTCTTGTTCGAATTTTGATAATTATTTTAATTTCCGATATGAAGCCTATTTAATTTCGTTTGTCTGGAACATGTCGTTAGTCAAATATTCACATTTTAAATGATGTCAATTTTAAAGGGACACCCTGAATGATCTATATGATACTAAAACTCTAATCTTGTATGTTTGTTCTGGAGATATAGCTTAAACGATACATAATATCCCAGCCAATTTTGGGGTATATTGTATCGTGAAGTGCGGAGCGAAATTTCATAAAATAATATAGAAAAGGAGTTTTGATCTAGGGCCGTTTATTCCGTTTTTACGGCATTTATAATAGGGAATACAGTGTAACCCGGATATAAGAGAGTTGTCGGGACCGGAGAAGAAGTCTCTTATATACGGGTTTCTCTTATATCCGGGTTTGGTCTATTTTGTTTAGGTAAGTATGGGCTCTAATTTTGGACCAGAGAAAATCTCTCTTATATCCGGGTTTATCTTATATCCGGGTCTTCTCATATCAATCTGCCTAACAGACAAAGACTTACTATATTCTAACTATTATGTTATTATAACAACATCTATCTATCTATCTATCTATCTATCTATCTATCTATCTATCTAATACTAAAACTCTAATAATGCATGTATGTATATATGGGTCTTCCTGAGACACAAACGATACATAACATCCCAACCAATTTAAGAACGTATTCTACCTTGAACTTCTGCAAAAGGCAGTGCCAAATTTCATTAAAATTAGACAAAGGGGTTCTTGAGCATGAACTGTTTTTACGGCATTTTTAATAGGGAATAATACAGTGTTTGTTTTCGATGCACATTCTTATATGAATCCGCGTATAGGTAAAAAAGACTTGCTATGATATTCCAACTTGTAAAACAGTTTTTAAAATAGTAAACATTCATAATATTATCTATCTATCTATCTATCTATCTATCTATCTACGTTCATTATCTTCATTATCTATCTATCTGTCTAGCTCATTATGTTCTTATCTATCTATCTATCTATCTATCTATCTATCTATCTATCTATCTATTTCATTATGTTCATTATCTATCTATCTATCTATCTATCTATCTATCTATCTATCTATCTATGTTCATTATCTATCTATCTATCTATCTATCTATCTATCTATCTAGTTCATTATCTTCATTATCTATCTATCTATCTATCTCATTATGTTCTTATCTATCTATCTATCTATCTATCTATGTTCATTATCTATCTATCTATCTATCTATCTATCTATCTATCTATCTATCTCATTATGTTCTTATCTATCTATCTATCTATCTATCTATCTATCTATCTATCTATTTATGTTCATTATCTATCTATCTATCTATCTATCTATCTATCTATCTAATATTAAAACTATAATGTGTGTGCGTATGTATGTTAGTTCCCTAAATAGAGCTAAAACTATACATAATTTATTTCAATGACATATTAATAATGTTAATATGTTGACTTATTCGTTGTTGTTTTTTATGCTGTTCTCTCAATAAAAAAGACATTATTATTTCACAGCATCTGAAAAGCTTTCTATTTATTAATTTCTTATTGCGTTCGATCGAAGTAACATTGTATAAATATGAATAACAATAATTCTAACAATAACTTGTATTACAGGCACTAATTAAAATATGTGCAATTAATAATAAAATTGACAATATTCATTTAGTATCTGTCTATATTTCTAAGATGAGGTATTATGTACATTGTTTATATTATTCGGACTATTGTCCTCATCTTTATCGCCATATTGATTACAACGTTTCGGCCGTTGTACGCTCCGGCCTTCTTAAGTTTGTTGGAATGTCGAACTGAACCCTTTATTTCGCTCACTGGGGTAGACTGTTCTAGTTCCACGTGCCATGTCTAATGGATGTCAGTTATCCCCTGTTAATTCCCTTCTCCAAGTTTTCCACTGCCTTAACCGGGTATTGAACTCACACTCTTTGGGTCCTGTCACTGGATCTAACTAACGTCTTTAGCATCATGAATTGCATTTAAAAGAAACTCTTTATGGGCGGTCTTGTAAAATAATAAAACAATCTTTATTATAATTCTGCTTGTCTCTCCCTTGACACGATCATTACGCCTTGCCAATACCTCACGAATAATGGACCATTCCGTTTCGATCACATGAAAAAACAAAAGAAATATTAGAAACGCAACTTGGCTTCAATGAAAAAAATGAAAGAAAAAAGAAAAAAAAAGAAAGAAATGTTTAATGTCCGTTTCAGTGAAATGAATCGTGAAGTGGAAAAAAGATGTCAGTTTCAAATCTTTTCATTTGTACCCCCTTACTTCTTAAAATAAAGATCAGCATTCATATTTTTGATGGTTATTTCAATATTTTATTAAAGTTGTTAAGCTCAGATATTTAATGCTACAATAGGGGAAATTCCACGGATATTTTTATTGTCGTATAAAATCAGCTTCTTAACTTAAGAATTTAAGACTCTTTAGAAAATTCAAATAGGAAAACCGTAAAAGAACAAATTATTCCTGCCTTAATATTAATCCGACAGGTTTGATAAATTAAAACTGGCATCCGATCTTGAAAATGACTTCCAATCAGTTGTTAACTGGGGCAAGTAATGATTTGTTAATTTTAAAGCCTCCAAAACGAAACATCATTCTTTTATATCTGTCTATATCTCTGAGATGAGGTATTATGATTACTTGCATTATTTACATTATTCGGACTGTTATCCTCGTCTTCATTGTCATATTCACAATGTTTCGGCTGTTGTACGCTCCGATCTTCTTCAGGTGATTGGAATTTCGAACTGGACCCTTTATTTCGTCTACCCGGGTAGTTTGTTGTAGTTCCACGTGCCATGCCTCTTCCGGATGTCTCGGTTATTTCCCTTTAACTCATTTCATCATTCTTTTAGTCATCATAGACAAGTATTTATTTTTCTGTCAGCATCGCTGATGCTCACCTCTAGGAGAAAATATCATTATACCTTAATGGTCACACGTTTTTCACTTACATATAATGGAATAATTATATTGAATTCATTGCTAGGTCGGCCGAGGAGAGCTGGTTCATTGTGTCGTGCCAGACAGTTTTTCTCACTAGAATTTACCGTTCGTCTGTTCATTGAATATTGCTTTGACATCTGGTTTGGTGCTTCTATTAAATCCCTCGATTTGTTATTGTCTCTGAACTGGCACCAAGACTTCAGTCGCTTTAGCTTCGCCGTGATGTGGCATCCCTGTATCGTTACTGCAAATATTTTCATGGCAATTGTTCTAATCAATTTCCCTCCTTTGTACCTCAACCGCATGGATTTAAACATATTACTAGATTGGAAGTTAGGTCTCATTGTTTTACATTTGAAATAGCTAGATGCAACCGTCAGTTCTACTCAAATAAGTTCTTTTCCTGCACGTCTCACCTGTGGAACTCTCTTCCGATTACTTGCATCCTTGTCAACTAAGCTTCTAAAAAAAATTAAATTCAATATTCTTCTCTCTTCCTGAAACGTGTTCTTTTATTGTCATATCTATTCACTAATTTCTTCTTTTATTTAACTTGTTGTAACCCCTCACATCTTAGTGGCATTATTGTCTTAATTGGGGCGAAATGATTTAAAAAAAAATCTAATGGATTGTTTGGGTAGCAGGCAAATATTTTATGCTGAATAATCTCCATAACGTTAAATAAATTCCTATAATTATCTGATTATTTTAGGCTTTGTAACATCATTTTTTTTTCAAATTTATTATTTTATTACACGGCCCATGATTTAATTAAAAACTCGGTCAAAGGTGTGTGTCTGTTAATGCATACACACACCTTTGACCGGGTTTTTACATTTGTTTACATTGCGCAGATCAGGTCGAAAATTTCAGTGATTACGCAGGTCACTGTTGCTAACATTGTGTGATAAATTTGTGTGAATTGATTAGACGGTTTTGAAATATTATAAAAAATCTCGATAATAATTTGGCACATATATATATATATATATATATATATATATATATATATATATATATATATATATATATATATAGTAATAATTCATAATAAATCCGTTGGTATATAATCCAAGTGGATCCTAGTAATATCAAATATTAAGACTGATCCACAAAAAGAGCTCAATGTATTTATAACAGAGCATATAAATTACACAACAAAATTCCAAATTATCCTATATGACGGTATAAATATATTTCAACCAACGAGAAGTATATTATTGTTGTTTAACCCTGGTATATACATACATATATATATATATATATATATATATATATATATATATATATATATATATATATATATACCTGCGTTTGCGTGCGTGGGTTAATAGGATAGGTCGGTGAAAGTAATAAAAAAAAAACAACGAAATGGTTATATTGATAATGTGATTAACAATATTTATTTCATATTAGTCACCCTTTTGACTGAATGGAAACATAATGAAAAAGCTTTTGAAATGCGGAATTTTCAGACAAGCCTACCTCCTTCCTCAAGGAAACGAAAAGTTAAAAAATGAAAAATGAACTAGCATGAGGATTTTATTCTGCGTTTGATATATTACTGAAGAGATCTGATTTCTTTACGTGAACTGGGGTGAGAAATTGTACTGATCCACGGCCTACACCCAACTCTCATCATGGTCGCATACCTACTGTGATAGGCGCACCCCGGTCAACGGCATCGACCTACTGGCTAAATTTCGTGAAGATAAACTGAAAGGTTTCCCGACCAGTGAACGGGAACGCTGCTCCACAACCCACCTGTGCCAAGCATCCACCAGCCAGTCACCAGCCTAGGAGTAAGAGAAACTGCGTCCCATAGGTCAACAGCTTTACCAGTGGACAAAGGAACCTCTGAGAGGAGAGACATGTTGACCTCAACATCGCCATTTCCCGATTTTAACTTGAAATAGTTTGTTGCATGTATGTTTTATAAAAGGGTTTCATTTTTCAAAACACGGTCAAGATATTTATTTCATATTTAACATTTAAAATATTTAATACTTGAAAATGGTTAAATGTATAGCCGAAAGCGCTCGGATAAAAAGAACATTCGGACACTTTTTTATATAATTTATCATCCGAAAAGTAAAAAAAAATATTAGACGGCATGAGAAATTGTATAAAAAATGAAATAAAATCACCTTGTCTGTCGTATTCAATGAAATGTGCATTAAAGAAGGGTTCATTGCTGCCTAAAATACACACACACCCAACACACACACACACACACACACACACACAAACATATATATATATATATATATATATATATATATATATATATATATATATATATATCCCTTCCATAAACCGAAATATTTTTTTATTGTCATATCTAATTTTCCTAACGTCAACCTTTCATGATTGATGAAGGTATAATTTTCACGCTCTTTACTGATTTTCCCAAATATTCAAGCCAACAAACGCATTTATAGAACATGTCTGAACTAATACACACGTACACGCTTACAATCATGGCAGTTGTGATGGGGAAATGCGTATTAGGAATTTCCATTTATATATATATATATATATATATATATATATATATATATATATATATATATATATATATTTATATATATATATATATATAGTACCAGCATACACATCTTCCAAGAACACAGTTGTGCAAACATCTTTGCGCAATATACCAATGAAACATTAAAATTAAATTTAAAAAGAATTACGATTTAATTGATGTTGGCGTATAAGTTCAGTTCCTGCGTTTCTCGTAAACGATGAGAAAGTGACTTAAATTATTCATAAACCTATTATAATAATCAGATTTCTGTATGATTGCGCACATGTGTTTGGATCTGTAACAGCGGCACATCATAGCGTAACATCTTTTAGCGTAGGTTCGTTTATCTCGTGTAACCTACAGAACAATTCCAATTCTGTTCAAACCGTCGCTTTCCGATTGAGTGTAAATTACGTATAGATTGACAAAAATAAGCGACCGTCTTAGAAGGATAACGCCATGTATATTAACTGCTAATAACTGGATTATTTATCTTGAATTATCCGCACGATTAGGTTTTTAGAGGCTTTGTAGTGCTATCTTAGTAATGATACTTTAATAAAATTTCATAATACTTTTTTTTATAATTTACCGATGTAAATTAACCGATGCTCAAGTGCCACTCAAGGGTTACTTATGGGAATCGTTGTAAAGAAGTGAGAAATAGCAATTAAGTAATGTATCTGTCTATATTTCTGAGATGAGGTATTATGTACACTATTTATATTATTCGGACTATTGTCCTCATCTTTGTTGCCATATTTATTACAAAGTTTCGGCCGCTGTACGCTCCGGCCTTCTTCATGTGGTTGGAATGTCGAACTCAGTCCTTTATTTCGCTCACTGGGGTAGACTGTTCTAGTTCCACGTGCCATGTTTAATGGATGTTAGTTATCTCCTGCTAATTCCCCTCTCTAAGTTCTCCACTGCCTTAACCAGGTGTAACTCTTTGGGTCCTGTCAGTGGATCTAACTAACGCCTTTATCCATTGTGTCATGTGTCCTTGAGGACATCTGTGTATGAATTCCTGGGTATTATAAACCTAATGGCATCAGCAACCATTTTTACCAGAGCTCATATTGCAATTATGTTGTTATTATCGCTTTTCTCTGGCACTCCTTATTACTGGTTCCCATATTGTATTCATTTCTATGCTTGGTCGGCTCAGGAGATATTTGTGTCCAAGTATATGTACTGATTTCTTAAGTTTACGAATTTTCAAATGGTGTTCTTTGTCTATGATCTCAACCTGATCCCACACAGAGCGGTGATCTCCCTTCTCTCTCCATATGTGGTCAGCCACGCCTGATTCCCCTCGTGTTACAGCTTTCTGGCGTTCTTGAAGCCTTACCTTAAGGGGGCTGCCTGTCTTTCTTTCCGCAGTTGCACGGGATAGAGTACAAACAGTCATGTTCTCCTCTATGGAGGGTCTTACTCGGGAGACATATCTGCGAAGTGTCGTCCAGATTTTGAAGGTTGTCCTGATGCTAACAGCAGCAAATTCAATATGAGCACTGGCTGCTGATGACATTAAGTTTATAATACACAGAATTTCATACACAGATGTCCTCAAGGACACATGGCACAGTACAACGGCCGAATAATGTAAATAGTGTACATAATACTTCATCTCAGAAATATAGACAGATACTGAAAGGCCAAAACATTGTAATAAATATGTCGACAAAGATGAGGACAATAATCCGAATAATGTAAATAGTGTACATAATACCTCATCTCAGAAATATAGACAGATACTGAAAGGCCGAAACGTTGTAATAAATATGGCGACAAAGATGACGACAATTGTCCGAATAATGTAAATAGTGTACATAATACCTCATCTCGGAAATATAGACAGATACAGAAAGGCCGAAACGTTGTAATAAATATGGCGACAAAGATGACGACAATAGTCCGAATAATGTAAATAGTTTAAGAAATGCTTATTATGAGTACGTGTTGGATAGATATCAGTTATCCCTGGACATGTACAGAAGAACATTGTAGCAGTCAGGAAATCTTCCTCTCGAGAATTTGTTCCACAAAGCAACAATTCTGGGGGAGAAACTTACTCCTTATCAAATGGACACGAAAGAAATCGAGATGGCTTGTCACTGTGAACATTTCATCACGGTGTGGGTCCTTAGCTCTGAAGACCCTGTGCTGATGGAATTAACGAACATAATAGCTCTAGCGTTGTGAGATGCCAGCCACGTTTCATCTTTCGGATAAAAGTTTGCAGGATGGAGTATGATTAATTGCACAGAAGGCCGTGTAAATGCTTTTGAACAATGTTGAAGTTGGACAAAGAGGACTGGATAACACAAGCAGCGCTCCATATGTGGTCTGATCTGACTCTTGCAAAGAGAGATCATGTCTGCAAAAGATTAGTATTTTCAAGAACGGTACTGATATTTCGTTTAAAACGACAGTCAAGTTACTGCGTTTAAGTTTTTTTTTCGTTTTTTTTTTTGTTTTCTTGTGTTCTTATAATTCTTTATTTTCTGGACATATGTTATATAGAACACGACCACAATTTGGTAACCGTGTTTGGGAAATAAAATAAAAACCTTCTTATAATTCTAGATATATACATTCAGTTAAAAGTCAATTGAAATCATCCTTGATAATGGCTCAAAGTATAACCGAAAGGGCTAACATATAAAAGGTCGACTGCTCAATACGCAAAGTAAAGCGGAAATAACTAAAATAAATCCTAAAGAGCCATTAAGACCTACCTAGGTTTCACCTAAACGGATCTTCAGGGTAAGCTGGTTTTTATAACGAAAAAAGAAAATAATTATAAGAATATAAGAATATTTAATTAAAAGCATTTTAACAAAACGGCTCTAAAAAGATATATATATATATATATATATATATATATATATATATATATATATATATATATATATATATAATTGTATGACAAGGTAGAAAAAAGTTTACTTGTGGGGCGTTTCGTCTCTTAGGACTTCATCAGACTAAATTAGGTAAACTTTGTATATTTTGTTAAACAATTCTCCCAAATACTGATCTTGATATATAAATATATATATCGTTATATCAAACGCACACACATATAGTTGTTTATATATATATATATATATATATATATATATATATTTCTGTGATGATAATATTATGCACTATTTACATTCTTCGGACTATTGTCCTAATCTTTGTCGGAATATTTATTACAAATAAATAATAATATGTAATAATTATGGCGACAAAGATGAGACAATCAGTCAAATAATAGTATGTATGTATATATATATATATATATATATATATATATATATATATATATATATATATATATATATATATAAAGACATTTTATGTTTATACATTCTTTTTATAGATACAAATATTTAAGTAAATGCTCTGTTTATAATAAACAGTATTAATATCATTTACCGCTCTGAATGTCCGAGAAATTTTCATAGAAAATATTCGTCCTCCGGTAAATGTTGTTTAATACTGTTTATTATACACAGAGCATTTACTTAAATATTTGTATCTATAAAAAAATATAACATAAAAACGTCTTAAAATAATTATCGGACTTTGGCCATTTCATAACACACACATACACACACACACTCACACACATACATACACACACACACACACACACACACACACATATATATATATATATATATATATATATATATATATATATAGTTGTTATATATCGAACCTGTATCCTATACGGAACCGTCATTTAGCCTGATATGCCTTAACCGATTTGTTCACCGAGTCAAGTGTGTAACGTCATTTGTTTACATTTGGATACGCATTGAGTAGATATGAATGTATGAGTGAAAATCATGGAGAATTGTGTTTAAAAGCAGCAAACTCGACCTTGCTAACCGAACACTCCTCTTATTACAGACGGCCGCTCAACAACACTAGTCCACCTGTGGTTTATACTGCCACTATAAGTTTACAGTTTCTGGGAGTGAGCGCCTAATGAAGCGTAATCGTTTTTTTACATTTTTTTCGAACAAGCCCTCAGTCATGGCGACATGTGACACAACCATTGACGGCGTCCGATTGGTTACCATCTACCCAATTTAACTCACAACGTTTATATTCAGGCACTCTCCAAATATCCCGCCCGCTGGGAACGCCTAGGCCGATATTATCTGGTGAGATTCGAACATGGGTCGCATGGACAAAGACTACACGTTCTAATAACTTGGCCACGCGCCCATATATGCGAATACTTACACACATTAATAATTCCAAGTCTTTACTCGAGTGCACAATTTCTAAACGTAGTTTAGATGTGGAATGAGGCCAAAATTATTAAAAAATATATATTAATGTATATTTGGGCAGCAACCTTTCTTCTAAATATGAGGGACAAAGAAAATGTTATTAATTTTTATTTAGTTTTTCCCGCCTTCTTACATTTTTTCCGTTTATTCGAAGGACAAAAAATGTCTATACTCTCTATTGTCCGAAGCGCATCCGGACTCTTCATTAGCCATTTTCAAGGGTGGTCTGTTTTGGTGTTGTTTGTGTTTCTTTATCTTTTGACTGAGATGTATTATTTGTGTGGTTTTGAATACTAGTAGGAGCGTCTATTCCGAGTCCACGAGTGTTGTGCGTGGCTGGAATTCGAGTGAACAATTCTCATTTCTTAAAACTTTAGAATATACACACACACATATATATATATATATATATATATATATATATATATATATATATATATATATATATATATATATATATATTAAATGCATTAATGCATTGGTATATAATTCAAGTGGATCCTAGTAATATAAAATATTATAACTAGGGAAAAAATAAGGAATAGCCGATTTCGGCAGTATATATTTCTCTTTTTAGAAAGAAGATATTACTCTCTTTCTCGTTTTGTCTGTATATATATATATATATATATATATATATATATGTGTGTGTGTGTGTGTGTGTGTGTGAAAAGTGTGTGTATATAAATATAAACATATGTATGTGTGTAATATATTATATATATTATTACTTATATATTATATGCGCGGTACTTATTAGAAAGCGCTCAATATCAGAGATAGAGCTAACATATTTGGTTGGATTGATGTGAGTTTGTGACCTAGGTTTCACGCTTTTTTGACGATCGCAAAGCGTGAAACCCAGGGTCACAAACTCATCAATCCAACCATATATATATATATATATATATATATATATATATATATATATATAATGTGTGTGTAGAGAGAGAGAGAGAAAGAGAGAGAGAGAAATTACCGTCGAGGAGAGCCTGCTGAAGATAGCATCTAATCAAGTAATTAACAGAGGCACAAATAGCAAGTAATTGCAAATTGAATATTATGAAAAATCTAAAAAAATTACTCAGTTACTATATTCTTCGTCTCTGTTTCTCGTAGATATATTTTTCATCGCCATAGGGTATCATATACGTGAACTAATTTTATGTCCCAAAAGACAAGAAAAGTCAAATCGCAGTATGCGTCCCTATATATATAGCTCAGGCATAGGCAGGGCACTGGGTTGAATAGTACTACGTCACAGCATAGACAAAACTTGAAAAATTTTATCAGAATAAATGCTAGTCTCCATTATCTTTAGGTTAAAATCGGTATCATCCTTCAGCGTGCTTCAGTTAAACAATATAGTGTTCGTTTGCACTTTTAAAAAATTATAACTTTATTTGTATCTGCGATTGTCAATATTCTACAGTGGAAAATATATCGTTTTGAACAAGTCTTTACTTTATTCCTTGATAAAATACAATGAATCTGCAATGTTATTAATCCTGACTAAGCCTCTCACATTCTGTCATCCTGTCACCCAGTAAAGTAGCTACACTGTATCTTTTCTATAAATATTTTCAGTAATCCTTCTGATGAGCTTATCTCTTTGGTACCTAATTTTTTATGAATTTAAGCGCAGTACTAGATTGGCGGCTAGGTCTCACAGTTGATCTTACAGTTGAAATGGTATGATGTAACCATAAGTTTTATGCTAACATTTTATTCTATCGACCTTCTCACTTGTCGAACTATTTTCCGGATTCTTCCTCTCCAATCAACTTTGATTTTCAAAAATTCAAATGCAATGCTAGTCGTTATCTTCTGCCTTCTTAATTCTTTTTCTTTTATTCTTCTCTCTCCTTAATAGTGTTTTTATTTTTCTTGTATTCTTTCATACACCTAGGCCTCTTGCATCTTAGTGACTTTATTTCCTTGCCTAGGCTGAAAGGATTAAAAAAAGAAACTCCTGAATAAATTATCCAACATTGAATGTTGAAATTTCATGTTCGCGCTTACATGGAAACAAATTAGCTTGTAAAGTCGTCGTCTATTCTTATCATATTTATGCTAATTTGGTGACTCGATGGGCGAGTTGTTAACTAGTTTACACCACAATAATAAGCTTGAAGAACCATGCAATGAATTTAAAATAGAGAAAGCCGCAAACTATAGGAACGTTTTCTTTTTAATTAGGAAATATTACTTTTTCAGGGATATATTGAAAATGCTTTTTGGAAGCTAAGACAAAATATTCAGATGTTTCCTCTTAAACAGGGATGAACAATTACTTCTAACCGATATGATCAAAGTGCACTTAGATAAGCAATGAGAATTTGTACTTAAATCAAGTCCATGAACTGAGGACACAATCCATCTCAAAGAATATTAACGTATTTCCAATTTTCTTTGACTTCAGGTAATACCTATTCATGCGATAAAAACATTGATAATAAACATCGATGCCAAAATCTTGAAATGGAATTCTAAAATATCTGTCTATATCTCTGAGATGAGGTATTATGTACATTGTTTACATTATTCGGACTATTCTCCACATCTTTGTCACCATATTTATTACAACGTTTCGGCTGTTGTAAGCTCCGGCCTCCTTCATGTGGTTGGAATGTCGAATTGAACCCTCACTGGGGCTGACTGTTCTAGTTCCACGTGCCATGTCTAATGAATGTCAGTTATCAGCTATCTCCTGTTAATTCTCCTCTCCAAAGTTCTCCACTGCCTTAACCGCGTATTGAACTCACACTCTTTGGGTCCTGTCACTGGATCTAACCAACGCCTTTATCCACTGTGCCATGTGTCCTCAATATAACAGCAATGATAACAGCAAAAATTGCAATATGAGCACTGGCACAAAAAATGTTTGCTGAATACATTAGGTTTATAATACCCAGAAATTCATAAACAGATGTCCTCAAGGAGGGCAATAGTCGAAATTCTAAAGAGAGTCCAATTTCACATCCGACCTCATTCTAGCAAATCCTGCCATGGCGACGCTGCCAAGCAGTACTGGACACTGTCCTATTTTGGACAACAATTGCAGCTTGGAGAAAGGGATAATAACCGATCTCCCTAAACAAATTCTGTTTTAATCTGCACAAGTAAAAGATTTCCTATGCGTGACCTCAACTGCGTTAGATTCGTTGAAAAGAGGCTGCGTTGCTGCTTCCAATTGGATTTTTTAAAAGAATGGCATTTATAGCCTTCCATACGAACAATCCCCATACTATCTCGAAATCGTATGATGTGCTACATATGACATTTTATCATAATAAGTGAAGCATTCGTGTGTAGACCATATGGAAGACTAAGAAAAGTTTAAGAAACATTTCCGGGGCTTCATGAACGTTATTGTTAGCAACTTCATCTTAGGCATTATTTTTGGTGTCATGAACACGATTCTCATTGGGCTCTCCATATTTGTGACCTTGTGTCGTACACAGTGAAGCTTTTGCGTGCAGGTGTCTCTGTGTGTGATTATGGGTGTATGTATGTATGTTTAAAGATAATCAATCAGTTTGTCGGGCACGCCCGTGTGCAAACGTTGACAGAGATATCCGTTCTGTTGTCGTGATCGACCCACGTCTTTAATAAGCTTCCACACTTGCTTCTACGATGGTATTTGCCGTATCACCCGAACCTCGACTGCCGTAATGACATTTCGAGAACTTATTGATTTTGACATCTTGCTGATCGAGATTCCTTGCCAGCGAGTCACTTTCTCGGCAGGAAAGACCGGCTCCTTTTATTTGATTGTCAGTTGCATGCTACCAACGTTAATATGACTCTGTCTTCTCTGGTATGATTTCGATTCCATAGCCTTGACAATTTTCGATGTTTTCTTCTGATTTTGATTCAGGGTGAGAAATGTTATCAACACAAGCACTCTCGTAATTTCTTTGTACCTTCTAACTTCCTCACGACATTTAAAATGAAATCACCCCACCTACACACGACCTGTAAGTTTTACTTCTTTCTTGGCAAAGACAGGACAAATAAATTTTGAGAATTTCCAAAAGAGTTTCACAGACATTCCATCTCTTACTAGTGCTTTGATAGAAAGCCATTATATAAATAATTACACACAGAGATACAAGTCGTTCAAAACATATATATATATATATATATATATATATATATATATATATATATATATATGTGTGTGTGAAAATATATATAAATAAATATATATATATATTATTTATATATTATATGCTCGGTACTTATTAGAAAGCGCTCAATATCAGAGATACAGCTAACATATTTGGACCAAATATATATATATATATATATATATATATATATATATATAGTGGTACTCGCTTGGAAAAATCTTGGGTATACTGGTTTGTAGTAGAACAAACCAATGCCCAAGGGAAAATGAGGAATAAAAAAAAGAAAGAACTATTAATATGAAATTGAGGTGAAAACATTCGTCCAGAATTCAAGCTCAGAGTCCAAAGGAAAAAAACCTCCGAAACGAGTAAAAGTAATAAAGTGCTCAATACACGAAGTAGAGCAAAACTAATAGTAAACATATATATATATATATATATATATATATATATATATATATATATATATAGTATATTTAGGTAGTACCCCTTCATTTATACATGTTTCATTAAAGACGACAGACAAGTACTGCGATTAAACTTTTTATTTAATATTTCTTGCGTTACAATTGTTTTCTTTTCTGGATAAAGTGTGTGCAGAAATTGTCCAAATGACCTGTAATTCCGATCGCTTTCGCCTATACTTTAGACTTTTAGACATTATCAAGGACGATTGTATTTTTGCTTTTTAACTGGATGTATGGGTTTTGTGTATGTTTCTGGAGGTATAGGGATGTTTTATTTTCCGAACAAGGTCAGCAGATTGTGGCCGTGTTCGTAGTTAATATTATTGAGTGTTGGCTTTTCCTTTTTTATTATTAAGGCTTCCATTATTTTTAATCTTTTTACCTGTGGATGAGGTTGTTGTGTCTATATTTTCTATTAGTATGTTTAGGATGGCTTCTGGTAAGCTTGTGTGGGTCCTTAAATGTGTTCTAATAGAGCTGTCCTCAAACAGGTGTAATGTAAGGCGTCAGGATAGGCATATAGTAGTATGACCGATGTAATTATCGATTTTATCCAGGAAGAAAACACTTAATCGCAGTACTCTGTCCGTCGTCTTTAATGAATCATATATATATATATATATATATATATATATATATATATATATATATTGATGCATGTTTCATTAAATAATATAGATAAGTTTTGTCGGTTTAACAGAAGCCATTGGTTTATATCAACGGCATCCCATACTTAATACTTCTCGTTTTCACTCTCGCGTGGTCATGTGTGACGTCACGAGCTGCGACACTAATTGGGGTGTTAGAATCAAAAATCCAGGTCAAGATTGTATTAATCTTTTCCATTTAAGTCAGAATATATCCGTGTTGTTTGCTTAACTCTAGCTTCTTCCTTTTCTTTTTTCTTTTCTATTTTGAAAATGTTTAATTTTTAAGTTTCTGACCTTTGTATCTACACACCAGTTGAAATAGCTATACTCATGTGATAATTTTGAATTTCTCTATTATGTAAAGTATATATTCTGTTATAATAAATACATTGAGCACTTTTTGTAGATCAGTTTTAATATTTTATATATTATTAGGATTTAGTTGAATTATATACCAATGGATTATTACATGTACTCTCTCTCTATTTCTCTCTCTCTCAATCTCTCTCATATATATATATATATATATATATATATATATATATATATATATATATATATATATATAAAAAAAAGAAGAACCCGCAAACGTTTTTTAGTTTGTAATGTGGATATGTGGAAATCTCCACCCTTTGCCTGATGACGGTCGCGAGACCGGAAACTCGTGTAGCAAAATTATGGAAAATAAAGCATAATATTTTTTGTAAAAATCTACATTACAACCAAAAACGTTTGCGGTTTCTCTCTTCTTTTAATATACACACTTTTCTCTCGTTGGAACTACTATAAACTCTTCCTTATATATATATATATATATATATATATATATATATATATATATATATATATATATCATAGACGTTAAAATGCTTTTTAGCAAACGCTGAAGATCTGAGTTGTAATTTTAAAAAAAGAAATAGCAAGAGACTGACGACTGCAAAACAATAACCTGTCCGGTGACAAAATTCTGCTGTGTGGCGCCAGGGGTGGCAATTCCACCTTAGCCACCGAAAATGATCCGATTATTATTATTAATATTAATAATATATATTGGGTTGTCAGGAAAATTAATGTTGATTTTTAGTCGTTTTATGTTCCATCACATCAAATTTATCGAAAGATATAATATGCTAACATTTCCGATTGGATCGCACTTCAAACTATCTTGAGAAAGAAACTTTAAAATTACTTAATTTGTGTCAATTTTGCATCCCTAGGGAAATTTAAGATTATAATGTGCATTTTAGAAACTTGATGCCTTTTTTTTTACCGTAAAGTTAAAAATGCCTTGCGAGCAAGAAAAAAAAAAAAGAAAGAAAAAAAAGAAAATATCTGCTGCGTACGGTGAAGGCGCGGAGAAGGCACGTTGAAGTAATGGACAGCGGCCCGGATTTGGAAAGCCGGGTTCGAATTCCACTTAAATCCCTTACTTTCACTTTTTCACTTTACTTTGGGAAAGGTATGAATCCTCTTCTCCCCACCCCCTAGCTATGTGTAAATAGCAGGACAGACCGGGTTGGCAACTGGTCTACCGCAGAAAGAAATGGCAACATGCTACGGGAAAAATATCGAAAGATACATGATCTAAGCATGTATCAAGCATGTCACATAAATGACTAACGGTGAAGGTATTTTACCTGACAAAACTGTACGGAAGTGATTCTTTAAATTTAGAGTTGGTGAATGTAGCCTTATTAATGAAGAACGCTCAAGCAGACCCCCCACTATTGATGACGACAGAATCAAGACATTGATAGAGAATAACCTGCATTACACATCGTGAGAATTTACATAAACACTAAATTTATCAAAATCCACCATCCATGAGCACTTGAGTAAAAGTTTGGGATTTAAATCGCTTCGATGTTTAGGTACCAAAGTGAAAAGAATCTTTTGGATTGTATAACCATCTGTTACTTGCTGTATAAACACAATGAAAATGCAGCCTTTTTTAAGCAAATGTTGGTTGGCTTTGAGAAATGGATCGTTTACAACAATGTTCAGCAAAAAAGATCCTGGGGTATGTGATATGAGCCAACTTTAGCTACCTCAAAGCAGATCTTCACCCTAAGAAAGTCATGCTGTGCATCTAGTGGGATTGAAAGGACTTCTGTACTATAGGTTTCTGCCAAGTAAACAGTCAATTGATTCTGAAAAGTACCGCTCGCAACTAGACGAGTTAAAAGCAGGGGAAAAAAACGTCCAGAATTGGCGAACAGGAAAAATGATGTTTTCCATCAGGATAGTGCCAGACCTCACGTTTCTTTGCTGACCCGGCAAAAATTGTTGCAGCTTGGCTGAGATATGTTACCTCATCCGTCATATTCACCGGACATTGTTCCTTTGGATTTTCAATTA
>CAHIKZ030004609.1:462500-577500 GCA_903632075.3 Acanthosepion pharaonis | reverse complement strand
CCGAATGGC
Organism: Acanthosepion pharaonis; assembly: GCA_903632075.3. NCBI lineage: Eukaryota > Metazoa > Mollusca > Cephalopoda > Sepiida > Sepiidae > Acanthosepion > Acanthosepion pharaonis. Next base: position 577,491 of record CAHIKZ030004609.1, on the reverse strand, counting down.
AAAGTTTCGTCCGAGGAGGTAGACAGATCCCGAACCCGCATATGCGGGTTCAAAGGGGATATTTTTGGCTGAGCCTACGGGCTCGGAGAAGCCCACGTTAAACTCGGCCTTGTACCACATACATTCCTCGTGGGTGGACTGTTAAATACCGAGATACGTTGAGATACGTTGAGATAGGTTGAGTGATACGGAGACAGACACATGGTGTTCTCAGACAGCTATTCAAGAGTCTAGAGAGAGAGAGATGATTACGGCTTTACTTACAGAGACTTGTACATATACTTTCTACTAACCCGCATTCCTGGACTACTAACCTTCATTTCAAGTCTGTATTCTTACGTTTTATACACTTATTTTTCTATCTCAATTACTGGCGTTGTTTATTTATTTGTGCAGGATACCATTTACGGAATCCATAATATATATATATATATATATATATATATATATATATATATATATATATATATATAGATAACTAGACTCGTTTCGAAAAAACCTCAATTTTTGATTTGCTAATCAAATCAATCTCGAGGGAAAAAAGGTTTTAAAAAAGAAAAAGAGCTACAAACATGAACTTCTGCCGACAAAAAAAATCGCACAGATGCAGGTCTGAAGCCCAAAGAAAAAATCCCCGATACGAGTAACAACTAACTAACAAAAAACAATACAACTGTAGAGCAGACCTAGATACACCTAGTGAGCCAGACAAACCTACCTAGGTTTCACCCTAAACGGATCGTCAGGGAAAGTTTGGCTAACGAGGCAAAAAAACATATTTATAGGTGATAGCTAAAATCATACCACGTGACAAAATAAAAACAAAACAACCTAAGTGGGGGGGTAAATATTTATTAAAAAAAAAAATCCTCAGTGGAAAGTCAATAACGGGAAAACGTCTAATTTAGTAGCCAAGATTTTTATGTCTACATACATTGAGAATTTCAGTTTTAGAGTTTAATAGCTGGTTAGGTTGATCATATAAAGCTATGGCTAATTTCTCCTCAGCACATAATTTGCAAAATTTATAGCCTGCTTTATATTTTGGGCATTTTTTTTTTTTTTTAATATTTCCCATTTAAGGATGGGGTCTATATTATCTTCTTGTTTGGTTTTCCATACATAAGTAGATAGCGTGGTACTATGTTTAATTTTTGCATTCTTAAAACTACTCGACCGAAACGTTATAATATCTTTTTTTAAATTTATCCTGAGTAGCACCTATGTATGTTTTCAGGGTTAGTATCCTCAGTATTTTTTAAATTTTCACTTGATACACCACGCATTCTTGCTGGCATTTTCCTATAATGGACAGATGTTTTGTTTCTACAATTACAAGTAGGAGGATCATCATTCCTAGTTTTTTTTCTTATTCAATCCATTTATAATAGTCCCTACTTTCGGCATACAACAATAACTAAGTTTTACATTGTTTTGTTAAATATTTTATGTAACTCAGTTTTTTTTGGGAAATGTTGCTCAGTAAATTAAAAATATCTTACCAATTTTAGTTTTTACCGCTAAATTGAAATGGGGGATTAAACCACAAAATTTTTTCTACCTACGTAATTTTTCTACCTACGTTATCTACCTACGTATGGAAAACCAAACAAGAAGATAATATAGACCCCCATCCTTAAATAGGAAATATTAAAAAAAAAAATGCCCAAAATATAAAAAAGGCCATAAATTTTGCAAATTATGTGCTGAGAGAAATTAGCCATAGCTTTATATGATCAACCTAACCAGCTATTAAACTCTAAAACTGAAATTCTCAATGTATGTGACATAAAAAAATCTTGGCTACTAAATTAGACGTTTTTTTATTATTGAATTTCCACTGAGGATTTTTTTTTTTAATAAATATTTCCCCCCACACTTAGGTTGTTTTGTTTTTGTTTTGTCACGTGGTATGATTTTACTATCACCTATAAATATGTGTTTCTCTTTTCGTTAGCCAAACTTTCCCTGACGATCCGTTTAGGTGAAACCTAGGTAGGTTTGTCTGGTTCACTAGGTGTATCTATCTCTATCTATCTATCTATCTATCTATCTATCTATATATATATATATATATATATATATATATATGCTATACATATAAAATAAATAATAATATTAATATATATATATATACATACTATACATATAAAAAAATATTAATATTAATATATATATATATATATATATATATATTATACATATATATAAAGCATTGATCTTTATATATATACATATATATATATATATATATATATATATATATATATATATATATATATATATATATATATATATATATATATAAATGATTCCATGTGCATCAAATGCTATCTAGGCCAGCTATATGTTTAATGACAAGGAGGAAAATGCCTTTATTTGGTGATGATTATCCGAATTCGGAATAAATAGAAGCGGTTGATTGGAAAATCGGGTGGAAAATACAGAAAAAAATCTGATGCTGTTCAACATAAAATTAAATCATTTTTTGTCACTAAGAATTTCATTCGATATTTTCTCATCGTTGACCTTCTCAAAGAACTCAGAGACCCCCCCACCGCCCACAATCTCTTTCTTTTTTTCCTCTCTCTCTCATTCTTTTCCGCTATTCTCGGTGCTTCTCTCTCTTTTTTTCCAGAACATTCCACAAACAAAGTGAAATCAAGTAATTTGCCTAATAAGCCGAACAACTGCTCATCGGTAAATGTCGCCAAGGTAAGATCCAAAGAAACTTCGCTAAATTTTCCAATGGCATGGAATTTCGCATCTTCCGTTCTGAAAAGTTCGCCGGAAAAATGTCAAAGCATCCCTCCCTCGTATTTCTCTCTCTCATTCCTTCTCTATTTCTCTCTCCATCTAATCACTCCCTGCACACTTTCTCGATTTCTATCTCTCTCTCCGCCTCCTATCTTTCTCTAATTCTCTCTCTCTTCTTTCATTGTGACTCTCATATTAATAAATATAAAAAAAGAATTCATTTAGACGGATTTTATATATATATATATATATATATATATATATATTGATTGATAATATTAGTGGTCAATATATATATATATATATATATATATGTGTGTGTGTGTGTGTGTTACAACGAATCATTCATACAAAAAGTAGATGAGTAAAGTTAATGATATAAAATGGCGAAATCCCTTCGCAAACAAAATTTTAAAGTTACATTGACCTACGATCCACTCGATGAATCTTATGATTTAATAACTACAAATAGTATAAGGTCATTTTTTTAATCTGCAAGTACTTTCAACTGGACATTCAGCCATCCTCAGACATGGAATTTATTTTGTTTTTAGTAAAATCCAGGTAGCATCAGAGACGATAGATTAAATGCGGATGTTTTTTTTAGAAATGTGCTATTGTTAATGTATATATATATATATATATATATATATATATATATATATATATATATATATATATATATATATAAAGTAACGTCAAAGTGTATACATATATAGTTAAGTAACTATATATATATATATATTTATATGAAGAAATATAGTCTTAAGATGTGCTATATTTAGGGGATAAAATGCTCAATACCAGAGATAGAGCGTGTGTAAATATAAAAGTGAACATAGAAGTCAACACTTAGAGGCAAAATGTTTCATGCTAAATGCAATCGTCAGGTGGTTCACTTTTATATATTTATATATATATATATATATATATATATATATATATATATTAAATTATATTTTAAATTAAATTTATATATATATATAGTTAATAAATATATATAGTTAATAAATACTTAAATATATATATATATATATATATATATATATATATATATATATATATATATATATATATATATAGTTAAATAACGTCAAAAGTGTAAATTTTAAATACATCTTTCGTTTCACCTTTTTTTCAAAGTTAAGTCAGAAGATCCAGAGAAAAATAAAATTCTCTTGTGAAATAAATTATTACAATGGAACCTTAAAGTGGTGTTTTTTTCTTTAAATTCGATTCTATATATATATATATATATATATTTATATTTTCATTTTATTGCCAGATATTTTCTCCATTCTGTCTTCATATCTATGAATGTCTATTTAAACTGAACTGTATTTTTGTAATTGTATTTGTTAGCTTCTGAAATCTTTACGTAGGATTTGTGATGTTGCAATGGAAATAAGAATTAAAGAGATTATCTATGATGAGCACTGTTGATAGAAGAGGCTGAAATGCATAATGTAAATGCACTGCTAATAATGTTAACATATAAATTCAGTATAAATCATTAGAAAATGAATTCAGGTCATGAATTAAAGAAATCATTAACGAGTGAATAGGAACTACATTTAAAAAATGAGAAAGAATTTTTTGTGGTCAATAAGTAACGAAAGCGACTGTTACTACATATATTTACACAGACACACACAACCACAGACATACACACACAAACACACATACACACACACACACACACATATATATATATTTAATCAATGGATTTTCAATCCGACAAGAGGTTTTCGATCGCTAGGCCCGTATAGATTAATTACACTGTTTAAGAATCAGAGACGTTTAGAATAATGCTCAATGTAAAAAAGAACATATATATTCATTGTTTAAATAACTAATTAATAATAATATATGTATTCATAAGATTTAGTTATATATATATATATATATATATATATTGAAATTGAGTTACAGTTATATATATATATATATATATATATATATATATATATATATATATATATATATAACTGTAACTCAATTTCAAAAAGAACAACTACACTGAAAATATAGAAAGAATCATAAAAAGACATAATAAGAAAATCCTAGAAAACACGCATACCAAAACAGTAATTAGTAATAAAAAAAATCCCATGGCTAAGTAAAATTCTTAAAAGCTTAGCCAAATCATTAAATAGGAAAAACCCTTTTTGTAGTCGTCAAAAAACAAAAAAAAAAAAACAAATTGAAATTCAGTGCAATGCGATCTGTATATAAAACACCCACTTGAATAAACAAATAAATAAATAAATAATCAGATGGACAATAATAAAAGAAAATTCCCCAGACACATAACGATTGTAGGCGCGCCATAAAAATATCCCTCACTGGGAACTAACTAAAGGGTGACCGCAAACATTAGCCTTGAAATAGATGCCCCACTCAACCTTAGCAAAACCTCTTAGAAGATGATGAATCTATTGATAAGAATTAACTCATTGACCACTTAACGAAGGAAAATAGTCTAGCCACTCCCACAACAACGAATTCTGAAACGGACAGGGCATAAAAATACACGTAAACCGACAGATAGCTTATTCATAAAATTTCGCTTGAAGATGAAACGGGACTAAACACCACAATCCAACTTAATTTTAATAATTATTTGGATGATTTCGGCTCTCGTTTTTGAAACATGAGAACTCTTATGTAGCGAAGGAATCATATTTTTAAACAAAAAGAATATTTTTTGATAATATATATATATATATATATATATATATATATATATATATATATATATATATATATATATATATATAAGTTGAGAAGGAGTAGAGTACACTTCCAGAGTTCGTAATATTGTACTGCCATTTATTTGCAAATCTATGATCCATGACCTAATTATGAAAAACAATTTCTTACTTTTTGCTTCTACCCTTAGTTTAAATTCAACGTAGGTCCTATACGATTGGTTGATCTGAGTAACCCTGCTTTTGCTTTTTTTTTTCGTTAAAAGAGGCTGCATTTTGCTTTTAAACCTAATAAATTGTTCACTCGCCAGCCATTTACAATCGCCTAACGAGATGCATTGATCCACATCGAAACACGATTGCAATTGTGTAACGATTTTGATATATTTTCGATGTAATATCCTAAAATACTCCACAAATTAATACATATATATATATATATATATATATATATATATATATATATATATATATATATATACAGACAGTAGGAAAAATTAAATGAAAGCGTAATATATATATATATATATATATATATATATATATATATATAAAGGAAAAACTAAATAAATATATAATATATATATATATATATATATATATATATATATATATATATACCGAAACAATGAAAAGCGTAATATATATATATTAGGCTTTCATTTAATTTTCCTAAAGATTGATGGATGCATAATTTGACGTTCCTTTCTATTTCTTCCACTACACTTGCACAATTGCTATTCAAAATATCCCTTGCATATAACATATTCTTTTAATATTTAATGTTTCACCATCTTTTTCGCCAATTTTTATTCCTTTCTTTAGATAAAAATATCTTTTCTTTTCCTTCGCCATTGTTCCCTCCTCATTTTGTTTCTCCCTCAAACTTTCCCTCTCTTGATATATATATATATATATATATATATATATATATATATATATATATGCTTGTTGCAATTTTTGTCATTGTAATTATCTAGAAGCAATGTTAATATGTCGAAAATGTCAACCCACATTTCGACTTAATGAATAAGATAAAGTAATAACCCCCCCCAAAAAAAATGTTATTTAAAACTCAGAAAACGTTTCGCATTTATCCATTCCTGATGCAAATGTTACAGGTTATTTTGAAAATTACCTTCGCCTTGAATAAGTTGGACTATTTTTATTGTTGCAATTGCAACGCTAATGTCGCTGCGTTCTCCAAACTTCCTCGAGTTCATGTCATGGCCAAAAAACGGAATCTGTTCTCCTTCGTATCAAAGTAATAAGGATGCGTTTACCACAGAAATATAATCTCAAAATTAAGTTTTTGTTGTAATCTCAAAAACTAAACACTAATTCGCAAAAAAAACAAAACAAAAAACAAAAAAAACAAAAAAGAAATAAATGATTATCACGGCCATAACATGAAAGTTACTTGCCTTTATGTTTTATAATTCTAATGATATATGAATCGACATAACATTCTTCATATCTATCTATCTATCTATCTATCTATCTATCTATCTATCTATCTATGTGTCTTATCTATCTATCTATCTATCTATCTATCTATCTATCTATCTATCTATGTGTCTTATCTATCTATCTATCTATCTATCTATCTATCTATCTATCTATCTATCTACGTGTCTTTATCTATCTATATAACTATCTATCTATCTGTGTCTTATCTATCTATCTATCTATCTATCTATCTATCTATCTATTTGTTACTACTCGTTCGCTCGTTCAATCGATCAGCCAAGTCCTGAATATTTATGTCTCGAAAACTGCGTATATCTATTTAGATATATATAAATTCTATTCCATTCAGATCTGTTTTTATATATTAATGTTCATTCAGTACAAGAAGCAAGAACCACTCAAGATAGAGCGTTACTGTGTGTTAAGAAGTGAGATTCATGAGACTATTCAGCATATTCACATTAATATCTATCTATCTATCTATCTATCTATCTATCTATCTATTTACGAAGGTATGTCAACCATTATCCGCCTCTTTCGCCATAACATATCATTACTTTTGTCACATGCCTTCTGCTTATGCGTGCTTAGAGTTGGTACAATTGTGGACATTTGATCGAAGCTTGAGATCGACCGTGCCAGATTTTTTATGCTACGATTACAGTATAACTAGCAGTATACACCAAGGAGGAACAAAGTGCAGTGATCCGAATCTGCAGAGAACACGCTTCCTCATCAATACTAACTCGCCGGTTAGCCATTACCTTCCCTAGCGATTGATGAATCTTTTCCTTAGCGGTTGGTGGACGTCCTGCTCTTTCTTCGTGCATTACGATTGTCGGGCCACTTTTAAACTTCTCCATCCATTTATACACACTTCTACGTGGTAGTGAACTTTTGCCAATTGATTTCAGCCGCTGACATCTCTTCCGACCAGAGAAATCGAATTAATGCTTTTTGATCCACAGGGTAAACACTGCTAGCGGAGCGGCCATGGCTACATTGTAACAGCTGTTAGAAAACTTAGCTCAATCAAGTGACCACAATAGTATGAACTATAAACACGTATGAGCAGATGGCCATGCAACAAACCTAAAGGCATTTTATGGAGAAAGTGTAGATATTTTTATTCTTCCTCTTATAAAATAGAATTTCATATAAAATATATAATTTAAGCACCAGATCGTTTCATGGCGTAGTCTGTCATGGCTCTCAACAATATCCTGTCTTTCGTAGTTTTAGCAATGTTTGACTTTTTACTATTCATCCATAATCCTATCTGACATCCATCTAGACAGGCTCGTTAGCCAGATTCCATGTTGTTTCCCAAATATGTTCTGTGAGTGTTAAATTTTCCAAGCCCTTTTTCCTCATTATGTGTCCCAGAAATTTCAACTGTCTTTACCTGATAAAGTAAAAATATCTTGTATTCATTTGTAGAATCACATCTTGTTTCACGCTTTCTTTTCATCTGTCAGAAAATTGTCAGAAAATTGTCCAGCATTCACTGGCACATTATACACTGCGTCCCAAATTATTATCGAGATAACGTTTTTATAATATTTCAAAAACCGTCCAATCAATTCATACAAAACTTTCACACAATGTTGTCAACACTGATCTGCGCAATCACTGAAATTTTTGACCTGATCTGCGCAATGTAAACAATCTGGCGCCATATTTGTTACCAGCACTGTGATTTGAGCGTGCCAAATTATTAGAAAGGTTTAGTAAAAATCCCAGAATTGAGCACACAAAACGTTTATTAACGTTGCACGTGAACGTTTATGATCAAAAGAAGCTAATAAATAAGATAATCAAACAAATAAGAACAGATACAAACAAAGGCACAATTTTAAACAAATTAATAGGGAATGTGCTTTCCCTGTTTTGAAATTACTTGAAGAAGTCGACGATCCATAGAATTTGTTAATTGTAGGATGTCATCTGCTGTAATGCCGCGAGATATGTCAAGAATTGCTTCCCACAACACAGCGTTGCTCCTGAATTGTCATCCGTTGGCGTACAATCTTCGCTTCAAAGGTTTTCGATTGGGTTCAAATGCGAAGAATTTGCTGGCCACTTCATTTTTCGAGGTCTATCGAAGCCTAACTTTCAAATATTCAGTAGTCTTAAGAGAAGCATGTGAGGGTGCATTATCTTGCATAAAAACAATGGCCCTTCTGAAGGTAACTTTTTGCCTTTTCATCCACGTTTCAAGATGCTCCTTCATAAACGCTATGTATGCATCAGCAGTCATTTTGACGCCATCTGGTACTCTCCATGGGCCCACTAATGTTTTTCCAATAATACCAACCCAGATCATTTTGACTCCACCGCCTTGTTGGCGTCTCAAACGCCGATGGCGATTCTGTCCGTTCATTACCCAGCCTTTGCGCCATCTATCTGGCCTATCAAGTGTTGATCAAGTTTCGTCTGTGAACAAAACTTTAGAGAATTCAATCTTCATATTGTCCTCGGCCCATTTCAATCGATTTTGAATGTGATTTCTCGTCAACGGAGGCTTCGATACAGGTTTGACTGTTGTTGCTATTTCCCACAGATACAGACACCCAGTACTTTTAGACACAGCAAGATCCCCAATGCGACTGAAAAGCTCTTGGCTGATAAGTCCAGGCTTCTTTGTGGCCCATCGTTTAAGTCGTGACATGAGACGACGTGAAATAACCCTTGGCTTGCCTTTATCTGGCCTTTTGCGTACTTGTGTAGGGTCGGTAGGTGAACTTTTTCGCTGTTTGATGACAACTCCCTATCATTTTAGAAATTTCTAGGGTAGATTTACCTTTTGAGAGTTCTGAGGTGATAGTTTTCTTTTCAGCATCACTTAAACCGCTTTTACGACCCATCTTTACACTAAATTCTTACACTTTTCTAATAATTTGGCACGCTCAAATCACAGTGCTGGTAACAAATATGGCGCCAGTTTGTTTACATTGCGCAGATCAGGTCGAAAATTTCAGTGATTGCGCAGGTCAGTGTTGCCAACTTTGTGTGAATTGATTGGACGGTTTTTGAAATATTATAAAAAAGTTATCTCGATAATAATTTGGCACGCAGTGTATAGCAGAGGCTTATATTTTTTCCTTTCCAACAATTTATACTTGTTTCTTATGCAAATTTCCTGTTATCGACATAATGAAAATAAATAAATTATGGAGAAAAGAGTTTTGCCTGCAGATTAATATCACTTCTTTTTTTTTCTTTACTTTTTTAAGCATATCACCTCAATCAAGTCACTAGCACACAAGTGGTTACAGAGAGTGAGAGCAAGAGTAAAGAAGTCTGTTTGAGGAAAGGATAAAGAGAAGGACGGTGATCAGAAGATGTCGATTGACATTATATTTGAAGATTTGTAGATTATATCTATCAGGGAAATCATTGAGAGGAAGGGAGTTCCCCTGCCGGAAAGTGCGAGAGAAGAAGCTGTTGGAGTAGAAGAGGCGGTTACATTTAACTGTTTCGAGAGTGAAAGGGCGGGACCAAGATGCCAACCTAATGGCACGCTTAAATTCATGCAGTTGGTATAACAGTGAAAGTAGCTCGTTGGAGCAGTTGCCATGAAAATATTTGTAGAAAAGACAGAGGGAAGCCACTACACGTCTGTGAGAAAATGACTGTAGACGATATGCCAGATCAGGACTTATCACATTGCATATCCGCCCCGGGATTTTGTCGAGTACCTCGAGATGAACAGCTATATGGCAGCAGTATTCAGTGCAAGGGGGAATGGTAGATTTATAGATTTGAAGTATGGGCTCAGACGAGAAAAATCTTATTGTAATTTTATGAAAAACTAAATGACAGATCCTTTTTTTTAAAATAAATATTTTCAATTAAAGCTGCATGCACTGACGAACAAGTTGACAAATTGAAAATTCGAATCTGCTAAAAACGATTTGAACTTTTCTGTGTATTTTGTGGACTGTTCAATTATGTAGTTTCTGTAAGACATTTAGTGTTTAAGTTAATGAAAGGTAATTTTGCTAAATACGATAAGGGTGCTCGTCTATCGAGGCCTTAAAAAGAAGTCTGGCATTTGGGATCCGACTGCCTTATACGCCATAAGATCGCTACCAGTGATAATACCGACACTGGGGCCGAACAAAACTCCCTGCAGAGAAAACTGAAACGTAACAAACGGAGACCCTCTGACATCGAATCTCAGGAACACAACAGCTCTGAGACCTCCTCCGAATCAGAGGAAGGACAACTAGATCCTGACAAAATCGAACCATCACGAAGACCACAAACATTACGGAAAGTGGATCTGCCCGAGAACGTTTTCAGCATCCCACTGTCTCTTCATTAAAACTATTTTTCTTTCTTCTTCTTCTCTTCCTCTTCTTTGAAACTATTTCAATTCTTTTCAAGGCTACTTCCCTGCTTTTCCTTCACTTATATTCCTTTGCAATGTAGGTAGCGTCGACCCACCTTTTTTGTTCCTTAGGTAATGCAAATAAAGTTATTTTCTTTCCTCTTCAAACAAATAGGGTTGAACTCCCTGCGGTATGCACCCAAATCATATATCGAATCTGAATCAGATTAAGTCTTTATCTGGGAGCTGAATCTGTTTAATCGTCGAAACAAATAGACATTGGGGGGTTTTGAATTCCTTCAATGGTCTATTTGTTGATAATTAAAACAAAGGACATAAATCACTTAAATTTCCGATCTCCAGTACGTGACCGGCAGCCCATTTTTGTTGTTGTTGTTGTTAGCTGTTAAGTGGAATTACAACTCATTGTCCTTTCAATTTCCTAATTAGCTTTATTTAGGCATTTAATTCTGAGTCAGCAGAATTATTATCAAGAGGTCTTCCTTTTGATTTCCTTCTCATTTTCTATTTCTTATTTTTGATGACGTATTTATCTCATCGATTTTTCTGTGCCAACAAACTGTTCAGATGAAATGTAAAACTAAAAGTCTTATGTGGACAGGAAATAAATTCATCTCTAGTCGTTGCTTCTTTGCTTTAGTTTTCACACATCTTCAATTTGATTCCAGTGTTTATTTTACCAAATATACATTATTTAACCCATTAACTGCCAAATTAGTTTAATACGCATTTTTAGCCAAGACAGGTATCTTAGGAGTTTATTTATTCCTTATGTTTAATTTCAGTAGTTACCATTTTCGTTTTTATAGAAACTAGAACATCAAATATATATGTGTATAAAACATCAAAAAATAATATTGATTAGAAATAATGAAAAAAATACTGTTCAAAATAGTCATTATTTCTCGACTCCGTATCTATATTTCTGAGACGAGGTATAATGTACACTATTTACATTATTCGGATTATTATCCTCATCTTTGTCGACATATTTATCACAACGTTTCGGCCGTTGTACGCCCCGGCCTTCTTCAGGTGTTTGGAATGTCGAACTGAACCCTTTATTTCGTTCAATGGGGTAGACTGTTCTAGTTTCATGTGCCATGTATAATGGATGTTAGTTATCAATTATCTCCTGTTAATTCCCCTCTCCAAGTTCTCCACTGCCTTAAGCGGGTATTGAACTCACACTCTTTGGGTCTTGTCATTGGATCTAACCAACGCCTTTATCCATAACTATCTTCATAACTAGACGCCAGAAATATTATATATATATATATATATATATATATATATATATATATATATATATATATATATATATATATATATATATATATATATATATATATATATATATATATATATATATATATATATATATTTCTAATGTTTAGACAAAATTATTTCGTGATGGCTTGAACTGTTTAATTAAGAACTCCTTTCCTGCCGCGCTTGTTACATTGTAGACGTATTTGTTCAAGCCTTGCATGTGAGGCACTCAGATAACTTTGTGTGATAAGTGATTTTCTTGCTTCAACTTGATTTTGAATTTATATAATGCAAAGAATAAACAATCAATCATATTTACCATTGAATATTAAAAAATATTAAGGAGACGGGTTAATTCATTGGATTCTCTTTGGGTTCTAAATTCTTTATATCTGCTTTAATGAATCTCATTACATTGTTTCCAGAGTTGTTTTTGACTTTAGTTTCTCACTATTAAAATTTTCTAATAATTGCCGTTATTTTTTACAACAGGAGTACAGTAGTCAATTGAATATTTCTCTTATCAAGCCCAGTAGCTGTTATCACTCTTTCCAGTATTAATGGAGGTTTCCTTCCTAACCTTTTATTTGAAGTAGTGTGGAATGTCAACATCTTGATTATGTCATTATTTTCTCTTCTCAAGCCCAGTAGCTGTTATCACACTTTCCATTATCGTTGTAGGTTTCCTTCCTAACCTTTTATTTGAAGTAGTGTGGAATGTCAACATCTTGATTATGTCATTATTTTCTCTTCTCAAGCCCAGTAGCTGTTATCACTCTTTCCAGTATTAATGGAGGTTTCCTTCCTAACCTTTTTATTTCAAGTAATGTGGAATGTCAACATCTTGATTATGTCATTATTTTCTCTTCTCAAAGCCCAGTAGCTGTTATCCTCTTTCCAGTATTGATGGAGGTTTCCTTCTTAACCTTTTATTTCAAGTAGTGTGGAATGTCAACACCTTGATTATGTCATTATTTTCTCTTTTCAAGCCCAGTAGCTGTTATCACTCTTTCCATTATTGATGGAGGTTTCCTTCCTAACCTTTTCTTTGAAGTAGTGTGGAATGTCAACATCTTGAGTATGTCATTATTTTCTCTTTTCAATCCCAGTAGCTGTTATCACTCTTTCCTGTATTGATGGAAGTTTCCTTCCTAATCTTTTATTTGAATCAGTGTGAAATGTTAATATCTTGATTATGTCATTATTTTCTCATCGAGTTAAATGTGTTATCCATTTTAGTTGTTGCTGTCATTGAAAGTCCTCAATTGATATGATTTCTGTCACATCTGGTAAACTTAGTTGGTTTTGATTCTGATGGTCTTTCCCAACATCTACACTCTTTACTCAGGCAACGCCATTTCTAACCACTGAGCTGAGAAAGCCGTTTTATGAAACTGACAGTTTAGATATTTCTGAACCGGTTTACCGGCATGCATGACATCCGTACGAAACTCTCAATCCGACGAGACTAAATCATTTCCGGAGTTTATAGTTTAATGTTTTGGTTTTGTAGCAATCTGTGGAATTAGGCGAAACTACCTCTAACAAAACCTATTCTGTGTTCAAATTTGTTTTCATTGATCCACACACCAAGGCAAGGTCTCATCATTTCATAGTTCAAACTATCTCTAGTGTAGTCTATTCTATGTTCAATTTCCTTATCTCTTATACTAAATTTGTTTTAATCGTTCCATGCACCAAAGCAAGGTCTCATCATTTTACAGTTCAAACTATCTCTAGTGTAGTCTATTCTATGTTCAATTTCCTTATCTCTTATACTAAATTTGTTTTAATCGTTCCATGCACCAAAGCAAGGTCTCATCATTTTACAGTTCAAACTATCTCTAGTGTAGACTATTCTATGTTCAATTTCCTTATCTCTTATACTAAATTTGTTTTAATCGTTCCATGCACCAAAGCAAGGTCTCATCATTTTACAGTTCAAACTATCTCTCGTGCACTCTTTTCTATGTTCAATTTTCTTATCTCCAATGTGATATTTTTCATACGTCAAGGTATCTGAAGTGCTTAGAATTTACTAACAGTAGTATTAGTAGTAGTAGTAAAAGAAGAATTCCTGCTAAACAATAATAATAATAATGATAGGTCATTAAAAATAACAAGAATAGAATGCGCATTCTTATTGGTATAGCAGTCATTATCGCTTTTAATGTACCTTTGAGAGGCACCGTGGAGTAATGGATAGCGGCTCGGATTGAGAAATCGGAGAGCCGAGTTCGAGTCGGGTTGAGAAATCGGAGAGCCGAATTCAAGTCGGATTTATTATATTCACTTAATTGTTAATATCCTTGGGAAAGGTATGAATCTTCTTCTTCTTCTCCCCCAAGCTATGAGTAAATAGCAGAACATAATGGGTCCTATAACCTTGGGTGGCAACCAGTCTAGGAAAAGGAAAAACTCTGAATTCGAAATCGGCTTAGAAAGGGTTGGTCTCCGTCAGGATATTTTGCCCAAGAAACACGACTAGTGGCTGCAGTACGCATGATGCCCCTACGACCCTACGGATCACGGGAAAAAATCTGTCTATTACGATCCTCAAAAAACTTCAAGCATCTTGAAGTGGATATTTCTAATATGTGGAACATAAAGACATCAATAATTCCGGTAGTAGTTGGAGAACTCGGATTTATTGGGAAATGTTCAAACAGATTTATTGAAGAGATTCCTGGTAGCCGATGCCTTAAAGAAAATTCTACTCACAAGTGCAGCTTACACATTACGAAGAGCTTTATCTATGCAAAATTTGTATGGTCTTAGTTTTTTTTTGTTTTTTTTCTCAGTAGAAAATTTCATGAAGCCATTTGTGACCTTTAGGACTCTGGGTGGGGCTCGGAAAGGAATGTTTCTGCAACAGAAATCCAAGGAAATAATAATAATAAGCTGTCAAAATACAAAGACCTTGAAATAGAAATCTCGAAAATATGGCATATGGGAACATCAACAATCCCTGTTGTAGTTGGAGCCCTAGGACTGGTTGGAAAAGATTGCAGTAGACTAATTGAAGGGATTCCTGGAAGTCCATGCCTCAAGGAGATACAAAAAATTGTTCTGACAAGTACAGCCCACACTTTACGAAGGGCTTTATCTATGTATTTTTTTTTTTTTTTTTTTGTCAGTGGAAAGTGTCATGCTGCGGAAAGAAATGTGTAAACGCCAGAATTCATAGAAAATAATAATAATAATAATAACAATAATAATAATAATAATAATAATAATAATAATAATAACTAACCTTTATGTCATTATGCCAGATTTATAAATAATCAGTGACCAAAAACAAGAGCCTCTTTCTCCAGAATTTGCATTACAACGACTAATTTTGGAAACAGGTGAATATCGTGAACAACAGTGTTCCAAAAGCAGCTGCTTCGATCTCACTACATACATACACACACACACAAATATATATATATATATATATATATATATATATATATATATATATATATTATATATTCGGATATTTTTGTAACAGAATGCAACATTTCTGTTATTTTTTCCTCCGCCAACGCTTTCATCTGTTTCGTGACATTATATTCCCACGTGTTGTTCGGAAAATTTGTAGAGAGTAGAAGAAAGCTCTCTCTTGCTTCAGGAGTATCACGTCGTGAGCTTATATAATGCTAACATTAGCTTTTGTCTTGTTTTGTTTTGTTTTTACTCTATATGAACGAGAATCTCAATCTTGGAAAGACTAGATGTGAAAGAAAGCATGTTAAGAAAAGATAATTCAAGAAAATATTTCTCTATCTCTATCTTTCTCTCTATACATCTCTCTCTCTCTCTCTCTCTCTCTTTTCCAGGTCACTGGGATACAATAACACCCACGTATTATTATGTCTCTCCTTCAGTAGATTAAGTGCATTTACAGATGTAAAATATTGTGACTGCAGTAAAATCTCTCACGCGACTTACGCCCACGCATGCATAGACAAAATGATTAACATCTTTTTTTTATTCTATTTTTTTCAATCATCAATACATTTTTTTTTTATAAATAACCTACTAAAGAGAGAAAATAGCGTGAATGTGTAGCATGGTAAAATACCTCATCAGAAAAGGCATTTTAAAATTGATTTTCAAAATATATGATTGATAGGGACGAACTTAGTGCAGAAAACAACCACATAATTGCTTTATGTATGAACAATCAAAAAGATTATTCTTTTAAAAAAATATTTAATTATAACTTATGCTATGTGGAATATATCTACTATCAGAGCGTTCTTCCTTTGTACTTGCTAGGAATACAGGTAAACCGAAGCTTCTACATTTGGCAATCTGTCTATTAGAAGGTTCACGCTTGATTTCAAAATTGGGATAAATCAACATGTTGCGCCTTCTTGGGCTCACGTTTTCCCCAGACATGAAGTGGAGAAACTATATCGAATCAATAGCTGCATAAACTATTTACATTATTCGGACTATTGTCCTCATCGCCATATTTATTACGTTTCTGCCTTTCAGTATCTGTGTATATTTCTGAGATGAAGTATTATGTACACTATTTACATTATTCGGACTATTATCCTCATCTTTTCGCCATATTTATTACAACCTTTCGGCCTTTCAGTATCTGTCTATATTTCTGAGATGAGGTATTATGTACACTATTTACATTATTGGGACTATTCTCCTCATCTTTGTTGCCATATTTATTACAACGTTTCGGCCTTTCAGTATCTTGTCTATATTTATGAGATGAGGTATTATGTACACTATTTACATTATTCGGACTATTGTCCTCATCTTTGTTAGGGACCCAGCTTTGGGCAAATAGTGAACCCCAAAGAAAAATCAACAATACTTTTTATAGTAAAATTAGTAACAATACATTAGTATAGCAAAATGACCATCAGTACATTATTATAAATAATTCATTGTTGTAGTGAAATGACAAGCAAAATATTTTTAAAAAATTTCCAACAATACATTTTATCATCTACAAACTGTATATCTAAAATGCATATGTGTACCTTGAAAGTACAAAATTATGTACAAAATATCTGCAGTTGAATGCATATAATTGCGTACAAAACATTTAGATTTCGGCATTAAATGACCCATAATGATGTTGATATGCGGCAAAACAAAATCAACCAACAACAACTCGGCCTCGTGCTCACATTTTAGTCTAATCTAACTCTTGTGAAGATAAAGCATATTAAAAGGTGTCAGTAGCTTTCTGGAGCAAGAGAATAAACCGCGGCCATTTTTTCCAGTATCTGTAGCAATGGATTGTATAGATGTGTTCCACTTGGGGTCTGGATTGAATTTGAGTCTCAAGAGATGTTCAAAACATGAGCCCTCATCGGGAAAAGGACTTAAGTGACGACATTGATCGTTTGTATCATGATATCTAATTCCAGTCTTATTTTATTTCAAGTGGTTGATCTTTCTTCGGCAACCTTGCAAATGAATATAAGTTGATATTTCCCAAATTTATTTAAGCTTCAACATGAACAGAATAATGAAAATGGTAAATCTCTTTAGAACTTGCCTTCCATCTGTAATGTGATCAATCCTAAGCAGCCATCTGGACTACAGTCACTTTTTCAAAGATGTGATGTGACGCTGATTCCTTCTGTCCTTTCTACAAATATTTTCATGGCAACTGTTTTTTTAATCGATTTTACCCAACGCAAGGCAATAAAGCCACTAAGACACAGGGGGTTACTGAGTGTGGAAGAATTAGAAACAGAAATATTATTAATAATCGGGAAGAGAGAAGAGTAATCAGGAAGACGGTAGATAACGACTGGCATTACATTTAAATTTTTTAAAATTAAACTTGACTGGAATACATGGAGCCGGATGAGAGTTTCATAAGCTAGAAGTGTGAGAAAGGAAAATGTTAGCATAGAACTTATGGATACATGTAGCCAACACAACTGTAAATTGATGAGACCTCACCGCCAATCTAGTACTGCGATTAAATTCATAAAATCTACGGACCATAGCGAAGCGTTCAACCGAACAATTACTTCGAAAGTATTTCTAGAAAAGCAGAGGAAGGCAACCTTACGGCGGTCAGAAAGTTATTAAAGCCGAGACACAAGACCAGGACTAATAATATTACTGACTCTTCTTTGGATTTTAACAAAGAGCTGTAGATAGCAAGAGCTCTGGCCATATGTGATGACCTATTTCCCTGGTGCCGGGGCTGCAGGAATTTAAGCCTTCTACCAGATCAGTAACTAGATCACACCGGTTTACTGTTGAACTAGCTAGAGGAAATATCTACACTAACAGTTTATTTTCGCGCACTTCTCACCTGTGGAAGACCCTTTTGATTTCTTTCCCCCCTGATAACTGCAATCTACAAAAATTTAAATGCATCATCAGTTGCTATCTACTGTCTTATTGGGCCATGTTCCCCTAATGTCCTTTCCTCAGTCCTCCCTAATAAAGTTTTCTCATTCTCTTTCGCCCCCTGCAACCCCTGCGCCCTTGTGGCATTATCACCTTGAAGATGAAGCGATTAAATAAATGTTAAACGCCTGCGGTTAGATCTCCTCTCGATATCAATTTCCGTTTTTAAAATTGTTAACCATTATTGGCATTCTTATATCCAAAGTCTTGAAACAAGTTTCTTTTTATTTTTATTTCTTTTCTTTGTGGTCTATCTATTGCAAGAGTTGGAATCAATCAGTTGAATATCCTTCAATTTATTAAATGTTATTTCTCGCCTTTCTACTAATTTAAGACAATTATAGGCAAGCAAGTTATAGGCCTATAATTACTTGGGGTCGCCTTTTGATTCATGTCTATATTACCCATTGTTACTGCCTCGGTTATTCTTGCTTCAAACATTGACTAATTACTGGTTTTACTTATCATACATAAATGTGAATCTCTTGAAGCAGAATCCAGAAATTTTTTCGTGTCTATCAATTTTCTATAGGTTTTGGATTCTCTGTAATTCGACTTGTCGATTGGTCAAGCATTCCTTCCCCTCTTGTCTGTCCCGTCAGAATCCGCCGGTTGTCCTTTCCATTCTTCCTCTAGTCGTGAAGGTTTTTCTTTGTTGATATTGCTAGATCCAAGATATACTTTTACTGACGATCTATTTAAGTGCCTAAATATCAAGTCTCTATCAATTTCTGTTTCGCACATTTCGTATTTGTCGGTCTTTGTACGAATATCAGCATCTATCTATCTATCTATCTATCTATCTATCTATCTATCTATCTATCTCAGTCTTTTCATATCTATCTATCTACCTATCTATCTATCTCAATCTATTCATCTATCTCAGTCTGTTCATATCTATCTCAGTCTGTTAATATCTATCTATCTATCTATCTATCTATCTATCTATCTATCTATCTATCTAAGTCTGTTCATATGTATCTATCTATATACAGTGGAGTGGGGAGAAATATTCCTACATATAATATTTTTTAATTTTAATTGTATTTCCAACTAATGAATAAACACACTTTTCATATAATTAACTGCGTACAGAAGCATAATATATAAATATGCATAGAAAACAAACAAATTGATTTCATAGAAATAAATCCTATTTATCCATTTTAATCTGTGAAAAAAATATTCGTACAAGGCAAATTTCAGATTTTAAAATATTTAAATTGTCTTAATACTCTAGGTTATTCAAGTGAAATATTCTAGAATGTTCCAATAATGATATCAGTAATTATTTTTAGCCTAAAAGTACAAACAGAACATTCTGTAGTTGTCGTGCAAGAAAGTTTTCATCATGGCAATAGGTAAATAAATGAAAAATTCGCAAAAAGAAATCATTGTTAAGATCTGGAAAGAAGTTAAAAGTTACAGGTAAGTCTCAGACAATCTGAATATTCCATTTACAACCATTAATTTATTCATTGCAAGGTGTAAAAAACTCAAAACATGGAAAATTATAGAAAAACAGGTGCTCCAAGGAAGATTTCTGCTAGATATTCGAGGAAATTAATGCCTCAAATTAAACAAAATCCAATGGTTACTCGTCAAGTGTTGCAGCATAATTTACATTCATCAGGAATTAGTGTCACTAAACGGACAATAAGCAATTTTAATTTATAGGAAAAAATCTAGTCACGTTCCTCTCGGAAAACTCCACTGTTATTAAATAGACACAGAGATGCCAGATTGAAATTCGTTTGTGAATATAAAAATAAGGAAAACCAAATTGTGAAAGACTTTTATGGATAGACGAAATCAAAATTGAGTTGTTTCGACGTCATTCTAGAAATCATATTTGGAGGAAAGATGGCGATACCTTCAAACAACACGGTCCCAACAATGAAACTTGGTGATAACAGCATGATGGTTTGGGGATGTTTTTCTGCAAAAGGTACTAGCAAGATATCAGTAATATATGGGAGAATGAATGCCGCAGGATATCAAAATATTTTGGAAGTAAATTTAAAGATTTCGGTTGAAAATCTTGAACTTCGTCCTGATTGGATCTTCTGACAAGATAATGATCCTAAGTACATTGCAAAATC
This sequence comes from Acanthosepion pharaonis, assembly GCA_903632075.3. Lineage (NCBI taxonomy): Eukaryota > Metazoa > Mollusca > Cephalopoda > Sepiida > Sepiidae > Acanthosepion > Acanthosepion pharaonis. Next base: position 556,429 of record CAHIKZ030004609.1, on the reverse strand, counting down.
TACGAACAAATGGCTTGCTAAAAATAATATAATTATCCTGAAATAGACAAATCCCCAAATTTAAACACAATCTATCTATTTTGCCTTCTCCTTCATACATCTACCCCAGTCTGTTAATATCTATCTATCTATCTATCTATCTATCTATCTATCTATCTATCTATCTATCTATCCTGCCTTCTCCTTCATATATCTACCTCAGTCTGTTAATATCTATCTATCTATCTATCTATCTATCTATCTATCTATCTATCTATCTATCTATCTATCCTGCCTTCTCCTTCATATATCTACCTCAGTCTGTTAATATCTATCTATCTATCTATCTATCTATCTATCTATCTATCTATCTATCTATCCTGCCTTCTCCTTCATATATCTACCTCAGTCTGTTAATATCTATCTATCTATCTATCTATCTATCTATCTATCTATCTATCTATCTATCTATCCCGCCTTCTCCTTCATATATCTACTTCAGTCTGTTAATATCTATCTATCTATCTATCTATCTATCTATCTATCTGTCTGTCTGTCTGTCTGTTTCTGCTCGTATCTTCATATTTCATTCTATCTATCTTCATTTATACGGTCCAGGAAAAGATCTAGGCCAAATAGGTACAAACTAGTTACATTTTCCAAGTTGTTGTAAGTATTCGACAATCTACTTTTAGAAATAGCGTCTGTGGTCACTAAGGGCTGTAATGTGAGTCATCATATTCACACTAATAGAAGAGTTACAGACCTAAACTCATTATGATACTGAAAATAAGTTATGTAGAACTGATGAGCCTCGTGGAATCCATCAAGATGTAGATACGCACGCAAATTTCTCTTGTAAAATGATCGAGTGCAGACGAAACATAAAACACTCAACTTGTCTTTTAATGCAGCTGATTTACGTTTCAAAATCCCAAAAGTGATGTTGGATGTTTACGATCGAAATATCATAAAGAATGGCTCAACGTGAAATCGCTAGGGTGCATAGATTATTAAAGTCCCCACCCCCGACAAGAAGAAACATGCCAATCTTGAAATAGTTTTATATATTAAAAGAAAATGCGAAATCTTCGAAATTAAACAAAATTGATCAAAGAAAGCTAGTGAGGCTATCAATATGAAACCCAAAATTGACGGTTCGTCATGGGATAGATAAAAGTGTCAGTTCAGACAACAAGACGAATGGTTTGTGAAAGCCATCGAAATGAAAGCGTTGCAGCAGAAAAAGGCATACTTAGCTAAAAACAACACTGGACAAAAGAACATCCGTTATTGAATAATGAAAAATGGGAAACAGTTATACACAAACACACACACAAACATATACATACATATATATATATATATATATATATATATATATATATATATAATTATTTATTTAAAAATATGATTCCAAAACGCTACATAAGAAGTCTCATATATATATATACTAACTATATATTTATATATTATTATTTATTTGTAATAAATATGGCGACAAAGAACAATACTAATGTAAATAGGATATCTCATCTCAGAAATATAAACAGATATATATATATATATATATATATATATATATATATATATATATATATATAAAAGAACAACTATATATGTCAAGATCAGTATATATCAAGATCAGTACTGAGAATTATTTAACAAAGTATAAAAGTTTATCTAATTTAGTCTGCTGAAGTCCTGAAAGACGAAAACGCGCCACGAATAATCTTTTTTCCACTTTGTCATACAATTATATATATATATATATATATATATATATATATATATATATATATATATATATATATGTAATATCCGTTTTATAGAAGTTTTGTTAAAAATGCTTTTAATTAAATTTTCTCATATACTTTTAATTATTTTCTTTTCTCGTCATAAATACCAACTTACCCTGAAGATCTTTAGGATTTATTTTAGTTATTCCCACTTTACTTTGCGTATTGGGCATTTAGTCTTACTACTAGATTGAGTTTTTGTTTCCTTTGGACGAAAAGACTTAAGGCACTGAACGATTATTTTGCACTCTTTCTGATGTTTTTAGTTCTTTCATTTTTTATTTCCAATTTTTTTCCTCGGCTACCGATTTGTTTTGACATATCTACAAGTTAAGTTATCTGAGGTATGAGTATTACTATTAGGATATATATATATATATATATATATATATATATATATATATATATATATATATATATATATATGATAAATTGGTTAACGGAAACAGAAATTTTTTTCTGTAATAAAATGAACACCACAGTCAGCAGAGGACACTCTGTTAGACCTATAGAACACTATTAGGATGTGTTGCAAAAGAGATTCAAATCCCAGCCGTGTTACTAACCAACCTAAAAAATTCTGGAATTATAACAGCATTTGCCTAAATTTCGAAACCCCATGGAAAGAAGAGAGTTTCAGAGCGGTACTAGAACAGTCTAACTAATATAATGACATATGAGTATATATATATATATATATATATATATATATATATATATATATATATATATATATATATATATATAAAAATAAATCCTAAAAAACCAGGACAAATGGATCTTCAGGGTAAGAACGTTTTTAGTCTAACTTCTCGCTTTGTTTTAACATATCTACAAGCAGCTATAAGCTTTCTGGTCAGTAGAAAATGGTCGCAAACTACATGAAAACTGCCGTAGCATGAAAAAATCGATTATTTCCACTATTAATGGGAGTTAGGAAATGCAAAAGTCGGTAATGGCCTTGGAGCATGTGCATGTAAATTTTGGTGCAAATCCGTCGAAAATTGCGGCCGTGCATTCGTTACACACACACACACACACACACACGCGCGCGCATCCTGCCATTTATATATATATATATATATATATATATATATATATATATATATATATATATATATATATATATAGATATATGTATATATATATCATAAATAAATATATCATATATCTATATATATGTCACATATATACATATATATATATATGAAGAAAAATATGCTGAAAAAAACAAACAAAAATCATAATATGCGATTAATTGTATATGGTCTATGTTAATTATGTTTTATCAATATGTCCTGAAGATGGTCAATTAAACCGAAACGTCCGACGTTGACATTAAACATTAAAACAGTATAAGGATTTTTGTTTGTTTTTTCAGTATATTTTTCTTCATACTGTCGGATCTATATCCATATATTTGCTTATGTATATATATCCAATATATATATATATATATATATATATATATATATATATATATATATATATATATATATATATATATATATATATATATATAATATGTCGATATATAATTTAGTATAATGTTTTAAATCAACAAAGCGTATTTATAAAAATAGTATGACAAATTTGAGAAAAGCTTTTCAGATGTGTTTCATCCGTTATGATTTCAACGGACTTTTTTTTCTTTGAACTAGCGATAAAGAGACTTTCTAGCAAATGCTTTGATCGCTAGTTCACTCACGGTAAATACTTACAATGTATTCTTTGTAGATTTTCTGTTGGCACAATGTGGGATTGTCATGGACAAAGTTGATGGAGAGAAAAAGAAAAAGAATACAGACGAATTTAGCTCGATTGAAAAAATATTCTTTCAAAAATAAGATATTCTTTTCAGAAATATTCTTTTTAAAAGTACCAGCGGATTTTATTTCTTCGCATGTGTAGACGTGGCACCATCAACAAAGCCCTGTCCGATGGAATCCTAACAGATGAAATGCGTCATAAAAACTTTTTCCAATGTGTCATACTATATATATATATATATATATATATATATATATATATATATATATATATATATATATATGTCTTAAAATAATTGTCGGACATTGATTTAACCGATTTGACCACAGTGGACTTCAATGTTCACTTTCGTATTTGCCCACGCTCTATCTCTGATACTGAGCACTTTATCCCATAAATATGGCACACCTTAAGACTATATTTCTTCATATATATATATATATATATATATATATATATATATATATATATATAATTTAATAATCTAAAAATATAGTTCCATCGTATCACATGAATTACCATTTTTCAAAAAACAGAAAATAAAAAGCTCGAAATTTAAATATAGAATTAAATTAAAATCCCTAGTAATGTTTCATTTTCAACCGAATTTTGGAATATTTATACCCTGCAGAATTGTATTGAGCACCGTTTTTGAAAAATAAAAAATAATTAATAAGAACACCGGATTATAAATCTTACTTTTCTTTCTCTTTAATTTAATATATATATATATATATATATATATATATATATATATATATATATATATATATACATACACACACACACATATATATCCAAAATCAGTCGCGTTTTGATCCCAACATGAAGCGATCTAATGTCTAGCAATACTGAGGAGATGTGATACAGCGAAACACTCTGGCTGTGGTTGACGATATTAGCTACCGAAAAGAAATTAATTCCGTCGAGCACTGTGGGCGGGGGGAAGCGCGTATTTGTAAACAGAGACTATTACTGCTAATAATGCAAGACTCTCCCAATAGATTGTGTCCTCTAAGTCACTGGCAAGTTTATGAAAAATAAATGCGCAAAAATTTGCCTTTCTCTCTGTAGAGCGTTGATACCCTAGAAGTTAAGATCTCCCACATACCAAATTGGTCGGATGTTGGTCCCGGCTTGAAACGATCGACTGTCTAGCCACTCTGAGGAGCTACAATACAGCGAAACAGTTTGCCTGTGGATTATGATATATATATATATATATATATATATATATATATATATTAAAAGAGATAAAATTATTTCTAATAATCATCCTTTCTCTTTCTACCGCTGATGTGCTGAAAAGTTATAAACTTTATCCAAAAAAACATATTTAAGTGTCTTGGTCGAATTGAGAACTTCTCGGTGTTTTCTTGTAAAATATTTTTTTTTATAATAGCACTCTAATCGATATTTATTTTAATCCTTTCACTCAAGTAAGGCAATAAAGCCACTAAGGCGCAGGGGGATAACGAGTGCGAAAGAATATGAGAAAAAGATAACACGTTATTAAGGAGAGAACAATGAAAGAACAGGAATTAAGAAGATTGTAGATAGCAATTGACATGCTTTAGTAATAGTTTTGTAGCTTGTTTTTATAAATCTCTTACAACAAGTATTAAATGATATACAATCAATAAGGGTTGGAGAACATATCGGTCGAAATGTTCCGAAATATAGGTTACTGATATAAATCCGATATTTGGAAAGAACATGTTTCAGTTTTTCTCGTCTTTATTCAAAATAAAGAAAATATCACTGTGAATTAGTGAGCCTATCCTGGTTGTGTAGATATATGTAAGTACTTTGTGTGTATATTTATGTGTATACGTGTGTTCAGGGCTTAGAGACAGTGCCGGATGATTTGAGCCGAAGTTTGGCATGCGCACGCGTCTTGATTCAAGCAACAAAAAAAGATCGCTTTAGATTATTTAAAAGAAAAACATTTTAACATGTGTCGGATCAATAAATGGTTATCAGATTTATAACAAATCAAAGTTACACACCCTTTATTTATTTTATTGTTTTTTTTTATTTATTTGTTATATTTGTCTATTAAATCTTTTCAAAAGACAAACCTATATGCCAATTAATCCCTTCAGCCATACGCAAACGCTTTCAGTTTCCCAGAAAAAATCCACTGGGGCGAAAATCGCTCTGTTGGTTGCAGTCAAACTACATGCTTGCAAAAAGTCGTAAACACTACGAGCAGAAAGAGTGCAAACTTCTACTGAATATTATATATTATGTCTTTAAACTCCTTGAGAAACATAGAGCTGCAAGTTATCGTTGCATTTTTTTTTAAGTGAGTAGGTTGTTAGCCTACTGTACAACCCCCCAACCTGGAGGATTAGGTTTTGAATTCAGAGTTGTCCTTCTCCTAAACCAGTTGCCACCCAAGTGTGACACTATTTGGCTTGCTAAAAGGGAGAAAGGAGAAAAGAAAAAGGAAAGAAAAAAAGAAAGGCGAAAATTAAAATTAGGTGATAAGAAGCCATCACGAAAAGGACGCTAAGCGGTGTTATTTTTCTGACAAGGAAGAGTGGTAAATTTATTTATTTGTCGAGAAGGTAAAAAGGAAGATACTGGAATTAATCTGATTTAGGTTACGGGGCGGGTGGAAATTCCAGGTTGGCCAAATAACCTCAGAGACAGAATTCTAAATAGATAAACATTGACTGGTTGGCCACCCGCTTGGTGATGTCGAAAAGCTAATTGATGAATTCCAGGCAATTGGGTTAAAGATAAAGAGTCTAGGGTGTGAGGTCTCCTCGAAGAGAAGAAAGAAAAAGAAAAGAGAAGAAAAAAGATAATTTTTTTTTCTTTGAGCAAGATTTTTTAAAACGAGGATAGTCTGGCCACACCCACGCCGCTGAGCGCCCATTAGCTGAATAGTAGCATGAGCGTGGGCGGAGGTAATCATGTGAAGTAGGAGGGGAGGCCTGTTGGCACCCCTGAAGGGATAGGTGTGAGATGCCACTGTGAGAGAGAGGGGAAACCCGTTGACACCCTCTGAGGGTATGGTGAGATACCAATATGAGAACAGAAAAAGGGGGGAGTTCCAAAAAATGGAAAATAATAAAATTTTCCTGACCGAAAACAAAGAAATGAATTGCAGGTTTGGAATTATCAAGGAACCTCAAACCCCGACAAGCCCACCCCGGTTTTGGCCGGCGTCCATATAAGCAGAGTCGCGGCGAGTGAAAATCAGATTCAGTCGAGATCCAGTCGAGTTGAGTTCCAGTTAAGTTCCAAGCAGTTGCAGGGAGCTGAAAGCTCTGAAGAACCGCCTCGTAGAAGCTGACTAATATTCACGCAATTTATTTTTGAAGAACGACTTAGACTCACACCACCAAGACAAGTTTTACGAATATCACCTGAAGATACACCAAGAACCAGTTTCTTAAAGAACAAACAACTTAAGATGTTAAGACTCACTTAACAAAAACAAAGTGTCACGAATCCATATAGCGGGTTGGGAAGTAGACGCAGTCTTGTATTCAGCAACCATATATAAAATATTGTTATCCTTTTTTAACACATTTGAACTTTTCGAGTTATTATTTTATTTTATTTTACACATACTTGTGCGATATCACCCTTATTCGAACTCGACTTGCAGTACGGCCCGGCGACTGATTGATTTCGTCTGCCTAAGATCAATTCACAACGTGGGTAGGGTAGACTGAAAATCAAAGCAGTTACTTCGGTAACCAGACGTTGGAGGCGAGCTGGGAAGGACAAGGCTGATACCGAATCTAACCAGATTCCCATCTGAATCACAAAAAGGTTAGAACGTCACATTTGGTGCCGCGACCAATACCAAGCCAGTTGGTCGTCACGGGACAGGATAGCACGACGGATGCAGCCAGGCAGACGTCACATTTGACGCAGCGACACCCCGGGGGGGGGACGTCACAGAAGGCTATAGAACCCGGTCTGGAGAAAAAGAGGATTGATATCTTTTCCAAGGGTATTAGCGCGTAAGTGAATGTAATGGATCCAAGTAGAATTCGAACTCTCCGATTCCTCAATCCGAGCCACTATCCATTAATCCACCGTGCCTGTTGGTTGAAGCCAAGCAGCATGCTTACAAAATATTCGTAAACATCATGATCTTAAAGCCTGCAGACCTCTACTGTAATGTCTACCTTTTTAATTCAACTAGAATTCAAATTTACCTAAATTTTCAACTCTCTTTTCAGACCAAAAGTATGTCGACATTTCTTTTACTCCTATGCAAACCGCACCCACCCTTTTTTATCTATTTACAAACCAAATCCATCTATATCTTTTTTTACACATTTTCAAACTAAAACAAGGACTGTTCTTTTGACTCCCGTACGACTAAAACATGACGAAAATCATTTTGCAGTGATTTTATAACATATGTATGTTATAAATTTTAAATAAATAATTATAAATAAAAATACAAAGAGAGAAAGAGAAAGGCAAACAGAAAATTATTTATACTTATGACAGCATGTGAAAAGAAATTTACAAATTTTTAAACTTTAATTACATGATATAAATATGTTATAAAATCATTACAAAAATAGCCATTTTGTTTCAACACCTCCGGTGTCATATCAAGTGATGATGTTGAATGTAAAATAAATCTATTTATTTTACATTCAACATCATCACTTGATAAGACACCGGAGGTGTTGAAACAAAATGGCTATTTTTGTAATGATTTTATAACATATTTATGGTATAATTTTTAAATAAATAATTATATTTGCTCTACTCTGTATTAAGCACTCTTTTAAGAATAGTAATTGTTGGTTATTGAAATTTATTCCGTATACAGCAATCATATACTTGGGTATATATATATATATATATATATATATATATATATATATATATATATATATATATATATATATGATAACACTTTTCCCTTCCGTGATATAATGCTACATAGAACTAATAAGGACTTTTATTTAGAGTTTTACAAAAAATCTACCAATAAGCATGACCCTATTAATTTCTATTCTCACCACAGTAACAGTATTAAATCTGGAATAGTTATAGGATTCTATTCCAATACTTACCTGAAGAATAAATATACATAGAAAACACTTTCAGAAACCACCAATGCCATCATTATTTCGTCCACAATGCTAAGGGAAAGGCATACGAATTATACAACCGCATAAGAAATAACATTATTAACAACAATGTCAATAAACTAGATAAAAACAGACATATATTATTATCTACTAACTCCCTATCATTCACTATGCAAAACAATTTATCCAAGTTTAACAATATCAACATAATTTCAACCTTTATCCAAAATGATTATAGATAGGATTAGAAGCCAAAATACGCATAGCAATAAGAATTCTAAGCAGAGATATTTGGGAAATTTGCAGAAATTGTAAAAACATATCTGTGAACCCAAAATGGATCTTATACATAACAAGCTATCAAATACATTAGTTATACATAGAAATAAATTCAACCACAACTTTAATCTAAAGAAAGCCACTCTTACTAAAAGAGAAAGTAATTTAATTAGACAGAAAATTCTCGGGAGTGCAGCTATCAATTCTTATCAAAATATAAATCTGCGCCTGGGAGTTTTTCAAATATCTCCTTTCCTGAAAGTATGTCTTCTTACCCAAGCCAACAGACATGGCTATAAAAATGTTAAAATATTTTTTTAAAAAAGTTAAACCCATAACCTACTTTTATTTAAGATATATATATACATAAATTAATCCCCCAAATAAAATTATATACATATTAATTCCATTATAAAAAATTCAACAAGATCATTTGAGTAATTTTATTTGTTTGTTTTGTTTTGTTTTACGGCATATCAAACTTAATCGGTCATTTAATGCAGATAACTTTATTTTTCTGGTAATATTTTTTTTTGTCAAAAATCCATTTCTGTTAATATTTTTTTTCGCAAAAATGTACAGCTGATAATATTATTTTTTTCAAAAACGTATCGCTGGTAATATTATAATATTATAATACTTCACCTCAGAAATATGGGCAGACACTGAAAGGCCGAAACGTTGTAATAAATATAGCGATGAGGACAATAGTTCGAATAATGTAAATAGTGTACATAATACCTCATCTCAGAAATATAGACAGATACTGAAGGTCCGAAATGTTGTAATAAATATGGCAACAAAGATGAGGACAATAGTCCGAATAATGTAAATAGTGTACATAATACCTCATCTTAGAAATATAGACAGATACTGAAAGGCCGAAACGTTGTAATAAATATGGCGATAAAGATGAGAACAATAGTCTGAATAATGTAAATAGTGTACATAATACCTCATATCAGAAATATAGACAGATACTGAAATGACGAAACGTTTTGATAAATATGGTGACAAAGATAAGAATGATAGTCCGAGCAATGTAAATAGTGTTCCTTCCTCACTGTGAATCTCAAACAGTTCAGTTCTCTCTTTTTCATTGTTAGTATGTTTTTTTATAGTTAGTAAACAATTCACCTGCCCATCTTTTTACATTATTAGTCCAAGCAATTTTCGACTTTGTCTTTCAGATTGTAAGTATCAGATTTCTCCAATTTCTTATTTTCCTTAAAACTTACTCGTTGCTCACATGCTCTATCCATGGTATTCTTAGGATTCGTCGGTGGAACCAACATCATTGTCGCTTCATCTCTTCTGCGAAGAGATTGTCCAGTATTCACTGCTATATATAGCGAAAAGATCATATATTACATTATACAGCGTGTTCCAAATGTCACGCACCAATTGGCAGAAAACATACACTTGTGAAATAGCAACCAAGGAAAATTTACATGACATGATTTCTATAATTCGACCAATAAAACTATTATATATATATATATATATATATATATATATATATATATATATATATATATATTGTCACATACGGAAACATAAAATATTTGGTAAATTAATATTAAGATTTACAAGGTTATCAATGGTAATACGACATTTGAAACACCCTGTATTTAAGCTCATTGACGTGGTGTAGTATGTAACAAGCTCGTCTCCCTAAATCAATTATGAATAAGTAATGTGTTCTTTTCTCACTGAGTGCTCTATATTTTCTAAGCTAGAAAACCACCATTATTACGACTGAGTAGTGAGTTCGATCGTCACTAGGTGCCCCACAACTTCTCTTTTGTGGCTCATGTCACCTACGCAAAGAAAATCACCATGGGCACTTCGACATAGTGTAATGGTTAGCATGTTTGTCTCGCTACATCAATTACGACAGAGTAGTGAGTTTGATCCTCACTATGTGCCCGTACTTTCGGCCTTGTGCCACATCTAAGCCACACTCAGTTCTTGGGTACATACACGTGGTGTAATGGTTAGAAAGCTTATCTCGGTAAATCATTTACGATTGAACGGTGAGTTCGATCCTCACTGGGTGCTGCATTATTTCAGCCTTGTGACACATCTATGCTTCATTCAGGTCTTGTGCTCTTCCACGTGGTGTAATGCTTAACAAGCTTATCTCGGTAGATCATTTACGACTGAATGGTAAGTTCGATCCTCACTGGGTGTCCCATACGTTCGGCCTTTGCTTAGAAAAATGCCATATTTTCGGCCTTGTGTCATACATAAGCTATGCATACTAAACCGCTATATTATATATTGCGTACTTTTTCCTATTAAATTTGAACAACCCTGCTTCTTTTTTAAAAGATAAGAAAAAAAAATGGACAGGAGTGGTAAAATATGCTCTTCTACTAATATTACATGTTTAATAATAAAGAAAGTTGCCGCTGGAATAAAGGTGTTTATTTTGTTTGTTTTCAAACCGTTTCATACTGTTTCGGTGAGAAGAGGCGCTCGGACTACATCACTTGTCAGCGGAGAGGAAAACGAGAAGGAAATACACAGGAAAAAAAGCTTGGGAAATGCCAGGCTATTAGAAAGAAGGTTTTTACTACGACAATCACAGCTGGAAAGAGAGAAAAGTTGCAAAAATGACAGCAAGAGAAGTAGGATTCTTTTCTGCAGAGGTAAAAAAAAAAATGCAGTAGCTGCAGTAACAGCGACATCAGAGAGGAAATGTAATTGAAGCAGAGAGACGACAATAGATGCCATGTTGGTAGATAATGGCCGACGATTGAATTGGTTGGGAAGGCATGGGATTTGAGGGAACCAAATAGCTCGATACTGACTCAAATTGACGAGGATTTTTTTTTTGTCTTTTTGAAAGACACAAGTAAATTGCATGGAGCAGTGAAGAAAAAAAAGATGCGAACACGACATGAATGGAAACAATAAATAGAGAAATATGATTTAATGGGTGGTGGAAAAATGAAAGTCTGTAAAAAGTGTAAGAGAAACAGTAAGGGACGGGAGAGAGAGAAAGAGAGAAATTGGGTAAGGAGGGGAGAGAGAGAGAGAAAGAGAGAAATTGGGTAAGGAGGGGGGAGAGAGAGAAAGAGAGAAATTGGGTAAGGAGGGGGGAGAGAGAGAAAGAGAGAAATTGGGTAAGGAGGGGGAGAGAGAGAAAGAGAGAAATTGGGTAAGGAGGGGAGAGAGAGAGAAAGAGACTAATTGGGTAAAGAGGGGAGAGAGAGAAAGAGAGGAGCCCAATATAAATAAAGAAAGAAAAGAAAGAAATGAAAGCAAGCAAGAAAGAAAAAGAATGAAGGAAAGAAGGAAAAAATGAAAGAAAGAAAGAAAGAAAAAAGAAAAGAAAGACATAAAGAAAGAAAGAAAGAAAGAAAGGAAAGAAAAATACATGAAAGAAATGAAAGAAAGAAAGAAAAAAGAAAGAAAGAAAAAAGAAAGAAAAGAAAGACATGAAAGAAGTGAAAGAATAAAAAGAAAAAAGAAAGAAAGAAGAAAGACAGATATGAAAACAAACGAGACAGACAGCTGTTAAAGAAAGAGATAACTAAAAAAAAAATAGGAAAAGAGAAATGGAAGAAAAGAGACGTGGAAATAGAATAAAAAAGAGAGAGAAGATCAGAGAGTGAACAGAAAAAAACATTCACATATATACAAAGAAAGAAAAGAAAGAAAGAAAGAAAGAAAGAAAGAAGTAAAAGGATGGATGCAGAAATAGCGTAAGAAAAAGAGACAAAAGCTAACAATGAAAGAAAATCTGATTGGAAAGAAATTTAGCGAGTGGAAAAAAGAAAAAAGAAAGAAAGAAAGAAATGAAAATAAATGAGACAGAAAGAGATAAAAATAGAGATAGAAATCCAAAGAAATATAGAGGGAAAGAGAAGGGAAAATGGAGAAGAGATGTATAGAGAGAGTAAAAATAAGACAGAGAATATCAATGAAATAGTAACACACACACACACACACACACACATATTTGCGTGTGTCATTTTCTGTTTCATCTTTGATATTCTCTCTCTCATATATATATATATATATATATATATATATATAGGGAGACAGACAGGCAAATAGAGAGAGAGAGAGAGAGAGAGAGAGAGAGAGAGAGGTAGAAAAATACATAAATGTAAATTAAGGAAGGCCAACATGAGGGCGTTATCTAAACACATTTACACTTCTCGGCGACATCTCACCCAAATCAAGCCCGCCAACAACCTCGAAATGAACTTAAAAATAGGCATATATATTTATTTATTTTGTATATGACAAGAAATACAAAGGCGTGACAAATTACAACGTAAAGGTATGGCTGGGAAAACATAGGAAATGTGTCATGCTGTGAAAAGAGATTAAATCAGGTGTTTCTAATTGTATGTATAGGGACTAAGCGGTTCAAAAACCCTTGTCGAATGAAGACAGACTAATTGGTAGATAACAGCACTGGGAAATAAGGCTACTGAAAGAATCAGCGTGTATGTTAACCTCAAATAACCTCGTCAGTAGACCTAGCATAGAAAATGAACAATTTTGGCTGTTGCTATTTTAAGAACAAAAGAATATAGAGCTTTATTTTACCACGGCAAGTAGTGAAAAAATCATATTCCCTCGTTCAGTTGGTGAGGTATGAAAATGACATTAGGTTTAAGGCTGCAGATTTCTACTTCATCTTGAACACACAACCGTTTAATCAACGCTCTTATTCATTCAGTGGTGGAAACGTCCCCGAAATGAGGAAAAGCATTTAGGATAGGAGAGGGAGCATTTAACAAGCTAAGCAAAGAAACAACAGCAAAGAATGTTATATTATAAACTCGGTTTCTTTAGATTTTTTTAACATTTTTATATTACTCTGTTTGCTGTAATGCTTGGCTAAAAATTGAGAAAACAGACATTTCTGGTAACAATATGTATTGTTCAACTTGTTGCAGGATTCTATAATGATCGGGTAAAAATAAGTTACCACTGTTGTTGTGGGATATTATACTACGAGGGTATGGACGTTTTATAACACTTACGGGCTCTTGGAATATTTGTCCCGCAAACAATCTTGGCGGACTCGTGTGAGTTCGGGTAAAAATAAAGCACAAAAACAATGAGTTTAAAGCAAACGACAATTAAATGCATTTTTCTATATTTCTGTGATGAGGTATTATGTACACAATTTACATTATTTGGACTATTGTCCTCTTCTTTTTCGCTATATTTATTACAACGTTTCAGCCGTTGCATGCTCCGGCCTTCTTCAGGTGGTTGGAATGTCAAACTTAACCCTTTATTTTGCTCGCTGGAGTAGACTATTCTAGTTCCACGTGCCATGTTTAATGGATGTCAGTTATCAGTTATCTCCTGTTATTTCCCTCTGAAAGTTCTCCATATTTAACCAGAGTATTGAACTCACACTTTTGGGTCTGTCACTGATCGAACCAACGCCTTTATCCACTGTGCCATGTGTCCTTGAGGCGTTAGTTACATCCAGTGACAGGGCCAAAGAGTGTGAGTTCAATACCCGGTTAAGGCAATGGAGAACTTTCAGAGGCCGAAACGTTGTAATAAATATGGCGACAAAGATGAGGACAATAGTCCGAATAATGCAAATAGAAGACAATTAAATGTATACATTAACAAAAGTAATTGCGTATATACACAATTGAATTGAAATGAAAAGACATTGAAATATAGCTATAAGAATATTCTTGTGAGACTGAGAACTATAGAGAGTTTGAAACAAGAGATAAATAGAGAGAGGAAGAGGGGATATATAAGAGAGAGAGAGAGATAATATGAAAGAGAGAGTTTTTGAGAGAGAGAGAGAGAATATGTACTTTGACCTGGGATTTTACATTCTTGCTACGAGTGTGAGGACTTTTTTTAAATAAACAAATTCACCCGAAGCAAAGCGGGACTGCCACTAGCACGCAAGGGGCTTACAGAAGATTGAGAACAAGAGTAAAGAGGTGTGTTTGAGGAAAGGATACAGAGAAGGACGGGGAACAAGCTCAGGGTGTTAGATATCGATTGACATTACACTTGAATATTTGAAAATTATAATCAGGGAATCAAGTAAAGAGAAGGGAGTTCCACATACCGGAAGTGAGAGAGAAGAAGCTGTTTGAGTAGAAGAGACGGTTACATTTAACCGTTTTGGCAATGAAGGGGGTGGGACCGAGATTCCAGCCTGTTAGCTCGCTTAAATTCATTCAGTCTGGGAACCAGCGAAAATAGCTAGCCGGAACGGTTGCCGTGAAAATACTTGTAGAAGAGACAGAGGGAAGGCATGGCAGGTCTGTTGGAAAGCAATTGTAGACTAGATGCCAGATAAGGACTTATCATATTGTATATTAGTCTCTGGATTTTGTCGAGGATCTCGAGACGTGCAGCGGGAACACCAATCCATATATGACAGCAATAATCCATGCAAGAAGGGCTCATTGATTTAGTAAATATTTACGATCTCCTGGGACATTTGACTTGCAAACGTTATTGGCGGACTCGTGTGAGTCCGGGTAAAAATAATGTACACAAAACAATGAATTTAAAAGAAACGACAATTAAATGTGTTTATTAAAAAAAAAAGTAATTGCTTTTACGCCTAACTGAAGAAAACGAAAGTCATTGAAACTAGTTATAAGAATGTGTTTGTGTGTGTGTTTGCGCGCGCATGTGAGGCATATTGGAGTAATTGATAGCGGCTCGGATTTAGGAATCGGAGAGCTGAGTTCGAATTCCAGTCAATTTCTAATAGCCTACTTACCTTGTGTAGGGATCCGTCCCTACGCTGTTAGTATCACGGCTACGATTAGTTTGGACCGGCTCTGACCAGCTTGAACCAGCTATGACAAGCCAAGACCAGCTATGACTAGCTTAGACCAGCTCTGACCAGCTTGGACAAGCTATGACCAGCTAAGAGCAGCTTAGACCAGCGACCCGAGTGAAAGCACTCGGGTCCCCATGTTAAAAACTGATCTTGTGTCACAACCTCAGTTGGGGGTCAAGTAAATATCCCCTTACGTGCTAATAGCCTTGGGAAATGTATGAATCCATCTCCCCCCACCCCAATACACACAACAACTATGGGTATATAGCAAGACGAACTGGATTTTACATAAAGCCCGTCGATGGAATACAGAAAGCTGAACAATCTTATCATATAGGAAGAAGACTGGTCGCTTGCTTTGGCTCAGCGGCATATCAATCTCAATGAATTCTTTAATCATGAAAACTAAATATTGTGTACGCAATTTTAATTATTGATTTTGGAGATAATCATAATTTTATTGATACAAGCCTTACTAATTAACCCATAGCTGGGGAGAGAAGTGGTGGACCCACATCTTTCCCAAGAGCATTTCGCGTAAGTGAATATAAAGAACTCTACGGAAATTGGAACTCTTTTCTCGATTTACAAATCCAAGCCCTTACATATTAAACTACCCACACATCCAGACTAGTATCCCCAAGCAGTCACCCATCTAGTTACTGACCAGGCTCGATGTTACTTCAACGTGATGTGGCCGTAAGTCTATTATTGATTTTGCAGATAATTCACTATTCAGCCGTAACTATTTACCGAGACAAGCTCGTTAATCATTACACTACGTCGAGTGCACGATATAGCGATTTATTAAGCATAGTATAAATGTGACACATGTAGGCCAGAAGGTGGGAGCACCCAGTGAGGATCGAACTCTCTATTCACTCGTGATTGATCTAGCAAGACAAGTTTGCAGCACGTTGAAGTGTTCAAATGATATTCTAAGCATTGCGTATGTGCGGCACAAGGCCGATATTATAGAGAACCCAATGAGAAGGTTTCTTACTAGTCAGTCGCGATCTCGCGAAAAAAGGTTGTTAACCTTTACACCACGTTGAACTGTCCTATGAATTTTCGATTCGTTCCTTAGATGTGGCACAAGGCCGAAAGTATAGGGCAACTACTGAGGAGATATGAGGAAGAGGTTTCTCAGCTCATAATCTGATCACTATTGAAAACTTTAAGTATGAAATTAAAATAAAATAACTGGACAGCTATTAAGGAGATGTGATTAGCTGTATTTTAATGTTTAAGAAATAGTCTGTATTATTATTTATTAGATAATAAGCATTTATAACATAACACAAATGGCTATATTGGGAAAATAAGAATTTTCGACAATATACACATAATTTACCTAGTTAGGGTTATTTTTAAAATTTTATCAAAAACGACATTCTTGTACATGTAGTTATGGATAATATTATACATTAATTACTAACTTTTTTAATTAATAAATATTTTTGTTGAGTTGTTGATATAAATAGCTATCTGGTGATGTGTTAAAATTTTGATATAATGCAATAGTCAAAATTGAAAGTCGCGATCTGTAAATAAATTTTGGAAGATGCGTGTCCCAGTGTAAGCTGATTTTCTGTCTGTTACACACATACATACATACACACACATATATATATATATAGATAGATAGATAGATAGATAGATAGATAGATAGATAGATAGATTGAACAGATTAACATTGATTTATAGGTAGAAAACTAAGAACCTGAGATAGATAGATAGATAGATAGATAGATAGATAGATAGATAGATAGATAGATAGATAGATAACTAAGAACGTGAGATAGATAGATAGATAACTTAGAACTTGAGATAGATAGATAGATAGATAATTAAGACCCTGAGATAGATAGATAGATAGATAGATAGATAGATAGATAATAAAGAATCTGAGATAGATAGATAGATAGAAAACTTAGAACTTGAGATAGATAGATAGATAGATAGATAATTAAGACCCTGAGATAGATAGATAGATAGATAGATAGATAGATAGATAGATAGATAGATAATAAAGAATCTGAGATAGATAGATAGATAGAAAACTTAGAACTTGAGATAGATAGATAGATAGATAGATAGATAGATAGTTAGATAGATAGATAGATAGATAGATAGATAGATAGATAGATAGATAGATAAGTAAGACCCTGAGATAGATAGATAGATAGATAGATAATGAAGAATCTGATAAACAAAAAGGGGAGAGCAGAGGATCAGGAAAGGGACAAGGCAAGGTGATGAATGTGAATGAAATCAGTAACCATGTCTTTGTCCTCATCGGATTTGCCAAAGCACATTAAACTTTTATTCGACTCCGGGCTTCCGACCAAGTTACGCATGCGCGTGACAGTCTGACAGATTTTAAGTGGCTTACACTTCATTCGCGGGCGTCGGGACACATCCACAAGCAATGAAAATCTATCCACTTCTACACTGGATTAGGTCACTTTCCCAGAAGTGAGCAGAAAAGGGGAAGACGAAGCTGAACATGAAGAGAAAAGGAAAGAGAGAACGTCGAAAGAAGTAAGGAAATATAAAGCGAATGGAAGAAGAGAGAGAAGGAAAATGTATAAAGGTTGGGAAAGAGAAAAAAATTATAATAAACATTATAAACGGTTGCATACTGTAGAGTAAATTTCATGTAAACTTATTTTGAAATCTATTTCACTAATAAAAGGATTCTGAATCTCCCTGCATATATTAAAATTTGTAATTTAATTCCAGGAGAAATTTATAGAAAAAATGGCGGCTACTATAATGCTTTAGTAAGCTAATTACTATACTCTTATCAACTCCTATATTCACTAGGCCAGTGTTCCGAACGACGCTTATATCCACTAAACCATCGTCTCGAACGGCGCCTATATCTACTGAAACACCGTCAAAAACGGCGCCTACATCCACTGTCCCAAAGTAACTAGTAAATTTTTCACCTAAGCGTCATACGTTATACCCGCTTAGACTCATGACAAACTAGACTGAAGATTTTCCCGCAGTAGTTTCCCATTTCTTTCTGTGGTAGGCTGGTTGCCAGCCAAGACTATAGGATTCAATATCTCCTGATAATCAATCTATAGCTGAGAAAAAGATGGAAGTCATTCTTTTCCCATTGGTGTTTGCGCGTAAGTGAATGTAACGAACCCGATAGGAATACGAACTTGGCTCTCCGGTTTCTCAGTCGTAGAAGACAGGCACCCCAATGCTTATTATGAAAGTCTTTTGAGAAATTAGCTAAATGTCTAACAAAATAGTTACAAGTTAAGTGTCAGTAGAGAATCATGGGGGTGAGTGGATATAGGCGCCGTTCGAGACGATGGTTTAGTAGATATAGGCGCCGTTTGGGACGGTGGTTGTGTGTATATAGATACATATGTATATAGAGTGCCTATATATACTCAACCACAGTCCCGAACGGTGCCTATATTCATTAAACCACACTCCCAAACGGCGCCTATATCCATCAAAACCACCCTCCTTAACGGCGTCTCAATCCATTAAACCACCATTCCGAACGGCGCCTATTTCCATTAACCCATCCTCCTGAACGGCGTCTATATCCATTAAGCCACCCTCCCGAACGGCGACTATATCAACTGAACCAACCTCCCGAACGACGCCTATATCAAGTAAACCACCCTCCTGAACGACGCCTATATCAACTAAAGCACCCTCCTGAACGGCGCCTATATCATCTGAACCACTCTCCCGAACGGGTCCTATATCCATGAAACCACCCTCCTGAACGGCGCCTATATCAATTAAACCACCCTCCTGAACGGCGCATATATCAACTGAACCACCCTCTTGAACGGCGCCTATATCCATGAAACCACCCTCCTGAACGGCGCCTATATCAACTGAACGACCCTCCTGAACGGCGCCTATATCAACTAAACCACCCTCCTGAACGGCGCCTATATCAAGTAAACCACCCTCCTGAACGGCGCCTATATCAACTAAACCACCCACCTGAAAGGCGCCTATATCAACCTGAACCACCCTCCCGAACGCCGCCTATATCCACTAAACCACCTCCTCCGGCGGCGTCTAATCCATGAAACCACCCTCCGAACGGCGCCATTAACCGAACCCCTCCTGAACGGCGCCTATGTCCATGAAACCACCCTCCTGAACGGCGCCTATATCCATGAACCCACCCTCCTGAACGGCGCCTATATCAACTAAACCACCCTCCTGAACGGCACTATAACCACTGAAACCACACTTCCGAACGTCGCCTATATCCATGAACGGCGCCAAACCTCCACCCTCCTGAACGGCGCCTATATCAACTAAACCCACCTCCTGAACGTCGCCTATATCCATGAAAGCAAACGGCATAACTCCACCCAACGAACGGCGGCTATATCAACTAAACCACCCTCCTGAACGCCGCCTATCCATCAACCACCCCTGAACGGCGCCCCATCCACCCTCCCGAACGGCGTCTATATCCATGAAAACCACCCTCCTGAACGGCGCCTATATCCAAACCCACCCTCCTGAACGGCCCTCCTGAACGGCGCCCCGAACGGCAACCATGAAACCACCTCGTCTGAACGGCGCCTATATCAACTAAACCACACCCTGAACTGCGCCTATATCAACTAAACCACCCACCTGAACGGTGACTATATCCAACTGAAACCACCCTCCCGAACGGCGCCTATATCCATTAATCTACCGTCCCGAACGGCGCCAATATCAACTAAACCACCCTCCTGAACGGCGACTATATAAACAGAACCACACTCCCGAACGGCGCCTATATCAACTAAACCACCCTCCTGAACGGCGACTATATCAACTAAACCACCCTCCTGAACGTCGCCTATATCCATGAAAGCACCTTCCTGAACGGCGCCTATATCAACTGAACCACCCTCCTGAACGGTGCCTATATCAACTGAACCACCCTCCTGAACGTCGCCTATATCAATGAAACCACCCTTCCTGAACGGCGCCTATATCAACAACGGAAACCCACCCTCCTGAATGGCGCCTATATCAACCCTGAACGGCCACCCTCCTGAACGGCGCCTATATCAACTGAACCACCCTCCTGAACGGCGCCTATATCAACTGAACCACCCTCCTGAACGGAGCATATATCCATGAAACCACCCTCCCGAACGGAGCCTATATCAACTAAACCACCCTCCTGAACGGCGCCTATATCCATGAAACCACCCTCCTGAACGGCGCCTATATCAACTGAACCACCCTCCTGAACGGCGCCTATATCAAGTAAATCCTCTCCCGGACGACGCCTATATCCATTAAACTACCTTCCTGAACGGCGCCTATATCCATTAATCCACCCTCCTAAACGGCGCCTATATCCATGAAACCACCCTCCTGAACGGCGCCTATATCAACTAAACCACCCTCCTGAACGGCACCTATATCCATGAAATTACCCTTCTGAACGTCGCCTATATCCATGAAACCTCCTTCCTGAACGGCGTTTATCAACTAAACCACCCTCCTGAAAGGCGCCTATATCAAATAAACCATCCTCCTGAACGGCGCCTATATCAACTAAACCACCCTCCTGAAAGGCGCGTATATCAACTGAACCACACTCCTGAACGACGCGTATATCAAGTAAACCACTTTCCTGAACGACGCCTATATCCATTAAACTACTTTCCTGAAGGGCGCCTATATCCATTAATCCACCCTCCTGAACGTCACCTATATCCATGAAACCACCGTCCTGAACGGCGCCTATATCCATGAAACCACCCTCCTGAACGTCGCCTATATCCATGAAACCACCTTCCTGAACGGCGCCTATATCAACTGAACAACCCTCCTAAACGGTGCCTATATCAACTGAACCACCCTCCTGAACGGCGCCTATATCAACTAAACCACCCTCTCGAACGGCGCCTATATCCATGAAACCACTCTCCTGAATGGCGCCTATATCAAATGCACCACCCTCCTGAACGGCGCCTATATCAACTGAACCACCCTCCTGAACGGCGCCTATATCCATGAAACCACACTCCTGAACGGCGCCTATATCCATTAACCCATCCTCCTGAACGGCGTCTATATCCATTAAGCCACACTCCAGAACGGCGTCTATATCCATTAAACCAACCTCCTGAACGACGCCTATATCCATTAAACCACCCTCCTGAACGACGCCTATATCAACTAAAGCACCCTCCTGAACGGCGCCTATATCGAGTAAACCACCCTTCCGAACCACGCCTATATACATTAAACCACCCTCCTGAACGGCGCTAATATCAACTAAACCACCATCCTGAAGGGGGACTATATCAACTGAACCACCCTCCTGAACGGCGCCTATATCCATGAAACCACGCTCCTGAATGGCGCCTATATCAACTAAACCATCCTCCTGAACGGCGCCTAAATCAAGTAAACCACCATTCTGAACGGCGCCTATATCCATGAAACCACCCTCCTGAACGGCGCCTATATCAACTGAACCACCCTCCTGAACGGCGCCTATATCCATTAATCCACCCTCCTGAACGTCGCCTATATCCATGAAACCACCCTCCTGAACGGCGCCTATATCCATGAAACCAACCCACTGAACGTCGCCTATATCCATGAAACCACATTCCTGAACGGCGCCTATATCAACTGAACCACCCTCCTGAACGGCGCCTATATCCATGAAACCACCCTCCTGAACGGTGCCTATATCCATGAAACCACCCTCTTGAACGGCGCCTATATCAACTGAACCACCCTCCTGAACGGCGCCTAGATCAAGTAAATCCTCTCCCGGACGACGCCTATATCCATTAAACTACCTTCCTGAACGGCGCCTATATCCATTAATCCACCCTCCTGAACGGCGCCTATATCCATGAAACCACCCTCCTGAACGGCGCCTATATCCATGAACCCACCCTCCTGAACGGCGCCGATATGAACTAAACCACCTTCCTGAACGGCACCTATATCCATGAAACCACCCTCCTGAACGGCGCCTATACCAACTGAACCACCCTCCAGAACGGCGCCTATATCAACTGAACCACCCTCCTGAACGGCGCCTATATCAACTAAACCACCCTCCTGAACGGCGACTATGTCAACTGAACCACCCTCCTGAACTGCGCCAATATCAACTAAACCACCCTCCTGAACGGCGCCTATATCAACTGAACTACCCTCCTGAACGGCGCCTATATCAACTGAACCACACTCCTGAACGGCGCCTATATCAAGTGAATCCTCTCCCGGACGACGCCTATATCCATTAAACTACCTTCCTGAAGGGCGCCTATATCCATTAATCCACCCTCCTGAACGACGCCTATATCCATGAAACCACCCTCATGAACGGCGCATATATACATGAACCCACCCTCCTGAACGGCGCTTATATCAACTAAACCACCCCTGAAAGGCGTATATCAAATAAACCATCCTCGTATCGGCGCCTATACAACTAAACCACCCTCCTGAAAGGCGCGTATAACGAACCACGTGAACGACGCGTATATCAAGTAAACCACTTTCCTGAACGACGCCTATATCCATTAAACCTCCCTCCCGAACGGCGCCTATATCCATTAAACTACCTTCCTGAACGGCGCCTATATCCATTAATCCACCCTCCTGAACGTCACCTATATCCATGAAACCACCGTCCTGAACGGCGCCTATATCCATGAAACCACCCTCCTGAACGTCGCCTATATCCATGAAACCACCTTCCTGAACGGCGCCTATATCAACTGAACCACCCTCCTGAACGGTGCCTATATCAACTGAACCACCGTCCTGAACGGCGCCTATATCAACTAAACCACCCTCTTGAACGGCGCCTATATCCATGAAACCACCTCCTGAATGGCGACTATATCAACTGCACCACCCTCCCTGAACGGCGCCTATATCAACTGAACCATTCTCCTGAACGGCGCCTATATCCATGAAACCACACCTGAACGGCGCCTATATCCATTAACCCATCCTCCTGAACGGCGTCTATATCCATTAAGCCACCCTCCAGAACGGCGTCTATATCCATTAAACCAACCTCCTGAACGACGCCTATATCCATTAAACCACACTCCTGAACGACGCCTATATCAACTAAACCACCCTCCTGAACGGCGCATATATCGAGTAAACCACCCTTCCGAACCACGCCTATATACATTAAACCACCCTCCTGAACGGCGCCAATATCAACTAAACCACCATCCTGAAGAGGGCCTATATCAACTGAACCACCCTCCTGAACGGCGCATATATCCATGAAACCACGCTCCTGAATGGCGCCTATATCAACTAAACCACCCTCCTGAACGGCGCCTAAATCAAATAAACCACCTTTCTGAACGGCGCCTCTATCCATGAAACCACCTTCCTGAACGGCGCCTATATCAACTGAACCACCCTCCTGAACGGCGCCTATATCCATTAATCCACCCTCCTGAACGTCGCCTATATCCATGAAACCACCCTCCTGAACGGCGCCTATATCCATGAAACCACCCCCCTGAACGTCGCCTATATCCATGAAACCACATTCCTGAACGGCGCCTATATCAACTGAACCACCCTCCTGAACGGCGCCTATATCCATGAAACCACCCTCCGGAACGGTGCCTATATCCATGAAACCACCCTCCTGAACGGCGCCTATATCAACTGAACCACCCTCCTGAACGGCGCTTAGATCAAGTAAATCCTCTCCCGGACGACGCCTATATCCATTAAACTACCTTCCTGAACGGCGCCTATATCCATTAATCCACCCTCCTGAACGGCGCCTATATCCATGAAACCACCCTCCTGAACGGCGCCTATATCCATGAACCCACCCTCCTGAACGGCGCCTATATCAACTGAACCACCCTCCAGAACGGCGCCCTATATCAACTGAACGACCTCCTGAACGGCGCGCCCATATCAACTAAAACCACCCTCCCGAACGGCGCCTATATCCATGAAACCACCCTCCTGAACGGCGCCTATATCAACTGAACCACCCTCCAGAACGGCGCCTATATCAACTGAACGACCCCCCCTGAACGGCGCCTATATCAACTAAACCACCCTCCTGAACGGCGACTATGTCAACTGAACCACCCTCCTGAACTGCGCCAATATCAACTAAACCACCCTCCCAACGACGCCTATATCAACTGAACCACCCTCCTGAACGGCGCCTATATCAACTGAACCACACTCCTGAACGGCGCCTTTATCAAGTGAATCCTCTCCCGGACGACGCCTATATCCATTAAACTACCTTCCTGAAGGGCGCCTATATCCATTAATCCACCCTTCCTGAACGGCGCCTATATCCATGAAAACCACCCTCATGAACGGCGCATATATACATGAACCCACCCTCCTGAACGGCGCTTATATCAACCAAAACCAGCCTCCTGAAAGGCGCGTATATCAAATAAACCATCATCCTGAACGGCGCCTATATCAACTAAACCACCCTCCTGAAAGGCGCGTATATCAACTGAACCACACTCCTGAACGACGCGTATATCAAGTAAACCACTTTCCCGAACGACGCCTATATCCATTGAACCTCCCTCCCGAACGGCGCCTATATCCATTAAACTACCTTCCTGAACGGCGCCTATATCCATTAATCCACCCTCCTGAACGTCACCTATATCCATGAAACCACCGTCCTGAACGGCGCCTATATCCATGAAACCACCCTCCTGAACGTCGCCGATATCCATGAAACCACCTTCCTGAACGGCGCCTATATCAACTGAACCACCCTCCTGAACGGCGCCTATATCAACTGAACCACCCTCCTGAACGGCGCCTATATCCATGAAACCACACTCCTGAACGGCGCCTATATCCATTAACCCATCCTCCTGAACGGCGTCTATATCCATTAAGCCACCCTCCAGAACGGCGTCTATATCCATTAAACCAACCTCCTGAACGACGCCCTATATCCATTAAAAACCACACCCTGAACGACGCCTATATCAACTAAACCACCCTCCTGAACGGCGCATATATCGAGTAAACCACCCTTCCGAACCACGCCTATATACATTAAACCACCCCTCCTGAACGGCGCCAATATCAACTAAACCACCACCCTGAAGGGGCCTATATCAACTGAACCACCCTCCCGAACGGCGCCTATATCCATGAAACCACGCTCCTGAATGGCGCCTATATCAACTAAACCACCCTCCTGAACGGCGCCTAAATCAAGTAAACCACCCTCCTGAACGGCGCCTATATCCATGAAACCATCCTCCTGAACGGCGCCTATATCAACTGAACCACCCTCCTGAACGGTGCCTATATCCATGAAACCACCCTCCTGAACGGCGCCTATATCAACTAAACCACACTTCTGAACGGGGCCTATATCAACTAAACCACCCTCCTGAACGGCGACTATATCAACTGAACCACCCTCCCGAACGGCGCCTATATCAAGTAAACCACCCTCCTGAACGGCGCCTATATCAACTAAACCACCCTCCTGAACGGCGACTATATCAACTGAACCACCCTCCCGAACGGCGCCTATATCAAGTAAACCACCCTCCTGAACGGCGCCTATATCAACTAAACCACCCTCCTGAACGGCGACTATATCAACTGAACCACCCTCCTGAACGGCGCCTATATCAAATAAACCAACCTCCCGGACGACGCCTATATCCATTAAACCACCCTCCCGAACGGCGCCTATATCAAATAAACCACCATCCTGAACGGCTCCTATATCCATGAAACCACACTCCCTGAACGGCGCCTATATCAACTAAACCAACCTCCTGAACGGCGCCTATATCAACTGAACGACCCACCTGAACGGCGCCTATATCAACTAAACCACCCTCTTGAACGGCGCCTATATCCATGGACCACCCTCCTGAACGGCGCCTATATCAAGTAAACCGCCTATATCAACTCCTGAACCCACCCTAACGGCGCCTATATCAACTAAATATCCAGCCTCCTGAACGGCGACTATATCAACTGAACCACCCTCCCGAACGGCGCCTATATCCTATTAATCCACCGTCCCGAACGGCGCCAATATCAACTAAACCACCCTCCAGAACGGCGACTATATCAACTTAACCACCCTCCCGAACGGCTCCTATATCCATGAAACCACCCTCCTGAACGGCGCCTATATCAACTAAACCAACCTCCTGAACGGCGCCTATATCAACTAAACCACCCTCCTGAACGGCGCCTATATCAAGTAAACCAATCTCCTGAACGGCGCCTATATCAACTAAACCACCCACCTGAACGGCGACTATATCAACTGAACCACCCTCCCGAACGGCGCCTATATCCATTAATCCACTCTCCTGAACGTCGCCTATATCCATTAATCCACTCTCCTGAACGTCGCCTATATCCATGAAACCACCCTCCTGAACGGTGCCTATATCGATGAAACCACCCTCCTGAACGGCGCCTATATCAACTGAACCACACTTTTGAACGGCGCCTATATCCATGAAAACCACCCTCCTGAACGGCGCCTATATCAACTGAACCACCCTCCCGACCGGCGACTATATCCATGAAACCACCCTCCTGAACGGCGCCTATATCCATGAAACCACCCTCCTGAACGTCGCCTATATCCATGAAACCACCTTCCTGAACGGCGCCTATATCAACTGAACCACCCTCCTGAACGGCGCCTATATCCATGAAACCACCCTCCCTGAACGGTGCCTATATTCATGAAACCACCCTCCTGAACGGCGCCTATATCAACTGAACCACCCTCATGGACAGCGCCTATATCCATAAAACCACCCTTCTGAACCGCCTTCAACTGAACGGCGCCAATATCATCCACCCTCCTGAACGGCGCCTAAACCACCTATATCCTAAACCAACCTCCTGAACGGCGCCTATATCAACTGAACCACCCTCCTGAACGGCGCCTATATGAATTAAATCCTCTCCCAGACGACGCCTATATCCATTAAACTACCTTCCTGAACGGCGCCTATATCCATTAATCCACCCTCCTGAACGGCGCCTATATCCATGAAACCACCCTTCTGAACGGCGCCTATATACATGAACCCACCCTCCTGAACGGCGCCTATATCAACTAAACCACCATACTGAACGGCACCTATATCCATGAAACCACCCTCCTGAACGGCGCCTATATCCATGAAACCACCCTCCTGAACGTCGCCTATATCCATGAAACCTCTTTCCTGAACGGCGCCTATATCAACTAAACCACCCTCCTGAACGGCGACTATATCAAATAAACCATCCTCCTGAACGGCGCCTATATCAACTAAACCACCCTCCTGAACGGCGCGTATATCAACTGAACCACCCTCCTGAACGACGCCTATATCAAGTAAACCACCCTCCCGAACGACGCCTATATCCATTTAACCACCCTCCCGAACGGCGCCTATATCCATTAAACTACCTTCCTGAACGGCGCCTATATACATTAATCCACCCTCCTGAACGTCGCCTATATCCATGAAACCACCCTCCTGAACGGCGCCTATATCCATGAAACCACCCTCCTGAACATCGCCTATATGCATGAAACCACCTTCCTGAACGGCGCCTATATCAACTGAACCACCCTCCTGAACGGCGCCTATATCAAGTGAACCACGCTCCTGAACGGCGCCTCTATCCATGAAACCACCCTCCTGAACGGCGCCCATATCCCTGAAACCACCCTCCTGAACGGCGCCTATATCAACTGAACCACCCTCCTGAACGGCGCCTATATCAACTGAACCACCCTCCTGAACGGCGCCTATATCCATGAAACCACCCTCCTGAACGGCGCCTATATCAACTGAAACGCGTCGCCTCAACTGAACCAGAACGGCGCCTATATCCATGAAACCACCCTCCTGAACGGCGCCTTTATCCATTAATCCACCCTCCTGAACGTCGCCTACATCCATGAAACCACCCTCCTGAACGGCGCCTATATCAACTGAACCACCCTCCTGAACAGATCCTATATCCATTAATCCACCCTCCTGAAGTTCGCCTATATCCATGAAACCACCCTCCTGAACGGCGCCTATAACCACCCTCTTGAACGGCGCCTGTATCAACCAAACCACCCTCCCTGAACGGCGCCTATATCAACTGAACGACCCTCCTGAACGGCGCCTATATCCACTAAACCACCCTCCTGAACGGCGCCTATATCAAGTAAACCACCCTCCTGAACGGCGCCTATATCAACTAAACCACCCACCTGAACGGCGACTATATCAACTGATCCACCCTCCCGAACGGCGCCTATATCCATTAATCCACTGTCCCGAACCGCAAATCCAACTAAACCACCCTGTTGAACGGCGACTATATCAGAACCACCCTCCCGAACGAACCCACCCTCCTGAACGGCAACTAAAGCACCCTCCTGAACGGCGACTATATCAACTGAACCACCCTCCTGAACGGCGCCTATATGCCTATATCCATTAAACCACCCTCCTGAACGGCGCCTATCCATTAATCCACCCTCCCCTGAACGGCGCCTATATCCATGAAACCACCCTCCTGAACGGCGCCTATATCCATGAAACCACCCTCCTGAACGGCGCCTATATCAACTAAACCACCATACTGAACGGCACCTCCGAACCACCCTCCTGAACGGCGCCTATATCCATTAAACCACCCTCCTGAACGGCGCCTATATCCATGAAAACCACCCTTCCTGAACGGCGCCTATATCAACTGAAACCACCCTCCTGAACGGCGCCTATATCCAATAAACCATCCTCCTGAACGGCGCCTATATCAACTAAACCACCCTCCTGAACGGCGCCTATATCAACTAAACCACCACCCCGAACGGCGCGCAAGTAAACCACCCTCCCGAACGACGCCTATATCCATTAAACCACCCACCTGAACGGCGCCTATATCCATTAAACCACCCTCCCGAACGGCGCCTATATCCATTAATCCACCCTCCTGAACGTCGCCCATATCCATGAAAATATCGGCGCCTAATCCATAAACCACCCTCCTTGAACGGCGCCTATATCCATGAAACCACCCTCCTGAACGGCGCCTATATCAACTGAACGACCCTCCTGAACGGCGCCTATATCCATGAAACCACCCTCCTGAACGGCGCCTATATCCATGAAACCACCCTCCCGAACGGCGCCTATATCAACTGAACCACCGCCTGAACGGCGACTATCAACTGAACCACCCCTCCGCCTGAAACCACCCTCCTGAACGGCGCCTATATCAACCGAAACCACCCTCCTGAACAGCGCCTATCAACTAAACCACCCCTGAACGGCGCCTATATCAACTGAACCACACTCCGAATGACGCCTATATCCATTAAACCACCCTCCTGAATGGCGCCAATATCAACTGAACCACCCTCCTGAACGGCGACTATATCAACTAAACCACCCTCCCGAACGGCGCCTATATCAAGTAAACCACCCTCCTGAACGGCGCCTATATCAACTAAACCACCCTCCTGAACGGTGACTATATCAACCACGCTCCTGAACGGCGCCTCCATCCACCCTCCTGAACGGCGCCCATATCCCTGAAACCACCCTCCTGAACGGCGCCTATATAAACTAAACCACCCTCCTGAACGGCGCCTATATCAACTGAACCACCCTCCCAACGGCGCCTATATCCATGAAACCACCCTCCTGAACGGCGCCTATATCAACTGAACGACCCTCCTGAACGTCGCCTATATCAACTAAACCACCCTCCTGAACGGCGCCTATATCCATGAAACCACCCTCCTGAACGGCGCCTATATCCATTATCAAACTAATCCATGAAACCACCCACCTGAACGGCGACTATATCAACTGAACCACCCTCCCGAACGGCGCCTATATCCATTAATCCACCGTCCCGAACGGCGCAAATATCAACTAAACCACCCTCTTGAACGGCGCCTGTATCCATGAAACCACCCTCCTGAACGGCGCCTATATCAACTGAACGACCCTCCTGAACGGCGCCTATATCGACTAAACCACCCTCCTGAACGGCGCCTATATCAAGTAAACCACCCTCCTGAATTGCGCCTATATCAACTAAACCACCCTCCTGAACGGCGACTATATCAACTGAACCACCCTCCTGAACGGCGCCTATATCAAATAAACCACCCTCCTGAACAGCGCCTATATCAACTAAAGCACCCTCCTGAACGGCGCCTATATCAACTGAACCACCCTGCGAATGACGCCTATATCCATTAATCAACCGTCCCGAATGGCGCCAATATCAACTAAACCACCCTCCTTAACGGCGACTATATCAACTGAACCACCCTCCCGAACGGCGCCTATATCAAGTAAACCACCCTCCTGAACGGCGCCTATATCAACTAAACCACCCTCCTGAACGGTGACTATATCAACTGAACCACTCTCCCGAACGGCTCCTATATCCATGAAACCACCCTCCTGAACGGCGCCTATATCAACTAAACCACCCTCCTGAACGGCGCATATATCAACTGAACCACCCTCTTGAACGGCGCCTATATCAACTGAACGACCCTCCTGAACGGCGCCTATATCAACTAAACCACCCTCCTGAACGGCGCCTATATCAAGTAAACCACCCTCCTGAACGGCGCCTATATCAACTAAACCACCCACCTGAACGGCGACTATATCAACTGAACCACCCTCCCGAACGACGCCTATATCCATTAATCCACTCTCCTGAACGTCGCCTATATCCATGAAACCACCCTCCTGAACGGTGCCTATATCGATGAAACCACCCTCCTGAACGGCGCCTATATCAACTGAACCACAATTTTGAACGGCGCCTATATCCATGAAACCACCCTCCTGAACGGCGCCTATATCAACTGAACCACCCTCATGAACGGCGACTATATCCATGAAACCACCCTCCTGAACGGCGCCTATATCCATGAAACCACCCTCCTGAACGTCGCCTATATCCATGAAACCACCTTCCTGAACGGCGCCTATATCAACTGAACCACCCTCCTGAACGGCGCCTATATCCATGAAACCACCATCCTGAACGGTGCCTATATTCATGAAACCACCCTCCTGAACGGCGCCTATATCAACTGAACCACCCTCATGAACGGCGCCTATATCCATAAAACCACCCTTCTGAACGGCGCCTATATCAACTAAACCACCCTCCTGAACGGCGCCAATATCAACTGAACCACCCTCCTGAACGGCGCCTATATCCATGAAACCACCCTCCTGAACGGAGCCTATATCAACTAAACCACCCTCCTGAACGGCGCCTATATCAACTGAACCACCCTCCTGAACGGCGCCTATATGAAGTAAATCCTCTCCCAGACGACGCCTATATCAACTAAACCACCATCCTGAACGGCACCTATATCCATGAAACCACCCTCCTGAACGGCGCCTATATCCATGAATCCACCCTCCTGAACGTCGCCTACATCCATGAAACCTCTTTCCTGAACGGCGCCTATATCAACTAAACCACCCTCCTGAACGGCGACTATATCAAATAAACCATCCTCGTGAAAGGCGCCTATATCAACTAAACCATTCTCCTGAACGGCGCGTATATCAACTGAACCGCCCTCCTGAACGACGCCTATATCAAGTAAACCACCCTCCCGAACGACGCCTATATCCATTACACCACCCTCCCGAACGGCGCCTATATTCATTAAACTACCTTCCTGAACGGCGCCTATATCCATTAATCCCCCCTCCTGAACGTCGCCTATATCCATGAAACCACCCTCCTGAACGGCGCCTATATCCATGAAACCACCCTCCTGAACGTCGCCTATATCCATGAAACCACCTTCCTGAACGGCGCCTATATCAACTGAACCACCCTCCTGAACGGCGCCTATATCCATGAAACCACCCTCCTGAACGGTGCCTATATCCATGAAACCACCCTCCTGAACGGCGCCTATATCAACTGAACCACCATGCAGAACGGGGCCTATATCAACTGAACCACCCTCCTGAACGTCGCCTATATCAACTAAACCACCCTCCTGAAATTCGCCTATATCAAATAAACCTTCCTCCTGAACGGTGCCTATATCAACTGGACAAGCTTCCTGAACTGCGCCAATATCAACTAATCCACCCTCCTGAACGGCGCGTATATCAACTGAACCACCCTCCTGAACGGCGCCTATATCAAGTAAACCACCCTCCCGAACGACGCCTATATCCATTAAAGCACCCTCCCGAACGGCGCCTATATCCATTAAACTACCTTCCTGAACGGCGCCTATATCCATTAATCCACCCTCCTGTACGTCGCCTATATCCATGAAACCACCCTCCTGAACGGCGCCTATATCCATGAAACCACCCCCCTGAACGTCGCCTATATCCATGAAACCACCTTCCTGAACGGCGCCTATATCAACTGAACCACCCTCCTGTACCGCACCTATATCCATGAAACCCCCCTCCTGTACTGTGCCTATATCCATGAAACCACCCTCCTGAACGGCGCCTATATCAACTGAACCACCCTTATCAACGGCGCCTATATCCTTGAAACCACCCTCCTGAACGGCTCCTATATCAACTGAACCACCTTCCTGAACAGCGCCTATATCCTTGAAACCACCCTCCTGAACGGCGCCTATATCAACTGAACCACCCTCCTGAACGGCGTTTATATCCATGAAACCACCCTCCTGAACGGCGCCTATATCAACTGAACCACCCTCCTGAACGGCGCCTATATCAACTAAACCACCCTCCTGAACGGCGCCTATATCCATGAAACCACCCTCCTGAACGGCGCCTTTATCAACAAAACCACACTCCTGAACGGCGCCTATATCAATTGAACCACGCTCCTGAACGGCGCCTATATCCATGAAACCTCCCTTCTGAACGGCGCCTATGTACATGAAACCACCCTCCTGAACGGCGCCTATATCAACTGAACCACCCTCCTGAACGGCGCCTATGTCAACTGAACCACCCTCCTGAACGCCGCCTATATCAACCAAACCACCCTCCTGAACGGCGCCTATATCAACTAACCCACCCTCCTGAACGGCGCCTATATCCATGAAACCACCCTCCTGAATGGCGCCTATATCAACTGAACCACCCTCCTGAACGGCGCCTATATCAACTGAACCACCCTCCTGAACGGCGCTTATATCCATGAAACCACCCTCCTGAATGGCGCCTTTAACTTTTCCTACTGATCAACTTTGACTAGAGCCTTTCTTTTGTTAGGCAATCATTTTTTAATGACTTTGATTCAGGATAAGGTAAACATTGGGCATTGAAGAGGGACCCCTCATCGCGCAAAAGATCACTCCTAGTTCCCCTGTTCAAAATTTCATTATCGATAGGAAATCGGTGGAGGACCGTAACAACTTCCCCGGTGCTTCGGGGGTTATTACCCTTTTTAAGGACACTGGAAAACATCTTAAGGTATGGACCCGTGTTTCCGAAGCTAAGGATGCCTACTCCAAAATAAGGATGGCCCAGATGGGCACAACAGATTTTAAAAAATCACAAATTTTTTGTGCAGGGAGGGTCCCGGTAATTCTCCAATCATCGTTATATGGGGCGTTAAATCTAACGTATCCCACAGGCGACAGATTTAGGGACGGGAAGCCTCGGACAATCCATCAGGTTACTTTCCGCCGTAGATTTCCGTCAGGTATGTAACTAAGCTATTTTTTTCTCTTTCACAGATTTAAAAGATGTCAATCAAGTTGGCCACTCTGAATGCGAAGGGCTTAGTGGATTGGGCTGAGGCTGCCCGCCTTCTCCGGGATCTCTTGTCGTTCGGATTGGATGTCGCCGCGATCCAAGAGACCCATTTGTTTGTAAAGTCGATGCGTGTGTGCTGGCTAGCGACTTTGTTCTTTATTCGGCATATGGAGACCGACAGGCCAGAGGAGTTTCTTTGCTGGTTAGACTTACCCTGGATGCGAAGGTGGACCTTGTGCATACCGATGCCGAGGGCCGGTTGATCGTGACCGATATTGCTGTAAAAAGTGGTTCGTTCCGAGTCGTGCGGTTTATTTGCCCAACGACCCGGTGGAGCGGGTATCGTTTTTTTTCGGCGGTTGGGGCCGTTTCTGATGGATTCAACGCGCCTATTGTTAATGGGGGACTGGAATGCCATCCTGGACCCCAAGTTAGACAGGGGGAGAGGAGCTAGTGGGAGGAGGAGCGATCGTAGCCTGGTTGATCTGATCAACGATTTTGGTCTGGTTGATAGATCGATCACCCTGGGGTGGGAAAATGGACGTTGGCTCTTAATTGGCCTTTTACCTGAGTAGTTAGCTACCTGGACAGAATGTTAGTTAGAGGAGCCGACGTAGACTTGTTAGATTGTCCCACGTTCCACTGGGAAGGCTGTTCGGATCACAAACTCGTTTGTGCTCGGATGGCGTTAGATCGTAGGCCTAGAATGGCTGGGTACTGGGAGTTCAATCTGTCCTTAATGGACAGGCGGGAAATCCAGGAGAAGCTAATTAGCTTAGTGCAGCGGGATCCAGTGCGGGGGCGGTTAACGGGAATAAGTGGTGGGAGAGACTTAAAGATAGGATTAGGTCCTTCACCACTTATTTCAGAAAACGGCTCACCCTAGATGGAGCTGAAAAGGTAAAGACGCTTAAGGCTAGTTTTTTTTCCCGGACGGTGGCTGGGGGGATCCCCTAGAGATAGCCTTAGCTAGGGAGGCCCTGGAGCGTTTGTCTAGCGAGCGCTACATGGGCCAGGTAATTAGACATCGGTTAAGCGAGATGTCTTCCGAAGCTGTGAACACTGGCGCAGACTTGCGCAAGGAAGAGATCCGTCTAGGTTCCGATCGTGACATTCGTGAAGTCAAAACCCCCCGAGGGGCATACTCTTCGGGCCACTGACAACATGTGCGAAACGTTTGCCCTATGAATTGTACTTGAGGCTGTCGCACATCTTTGTCCCGATTTTGACAGTTGTGTTCAACAACCGGTTCCAGCAGGGTGCCATCGCCGACCGGTTCACTAGGGGTGTGATCACGCTGTTGAAAACGGGCAAGGGTGTTGGAGGGGGGGAATAGATAATTACAGGCCCATAACTCTGCTAAACACAGAGTTAAAGATTTTGGCCAAGTCAG
Source organism: Acanthosepion pharaonis (assembly GCA_903632075.3). NCBI lineage: Eukaryota > Metazoa > Mollusca > Cephalopoda > Sepiida > Sepiidae > Acanthosepion > Acanthosepion pharaonis. The sequence continues at coordinate 520,556 of CAHIKZ030004609.1, read as the reverse complement.
TTGCCAAGTCTCTGTTGGATGGGCTCGAGTCAGGGTTCCCGCGTACGCCGATGACTTATTTGCTTTCGTGTCGTCCCGCAGCGACATTGAGGCGGTACTGAAGGCGCTTCATCGGTACGAAAAGGTGACAGAGACTTGCGGTTAGGTGCCTGGAAGGGGGTCGACATTCCAGTGCCTTTCGGTTTGATGGACGGTCTTGGAGTGTGGTTTCAAACCGATCTCCAGCTGGAGAAAAATTGGTCTGAAGTACGAGCAAAGGTCGACGCGGCCGGTCAGACTTGGCGTCGACGGAGGTTGTCCGTAAAGGGCAGGCCGGAGGCGTGTGCCACTTACGTTTTCCCAATTGTCCTTTATCGATTGTCCGTACTTCCTCTCCGTAAAGACCATAGGAAGCCGTTCGAGCGCTCGCTATCCTCCATTTTATGAAGTGGACGCAGGCATCAAGCCGACAGAGGTGTCTGTGCACACCGTCCATGTCATGGGGGGCTGAAGATGAAGATTAAAACTGTTAGAAAACGCTTGCATTCGACAGTCTTCAGCGAAAGGTGGGTGACTGAGGCGAACCTTGTTCGTTTCACCGGGACTAGCCTTGATTTTCTCTTTTAGGTAAACCTACGTGGCATTGGGGTGGTTTCCTGCGGAGCCCTCCCCTTGGTTAAGTTAGACAAACCTTGTGTACCTAGTTAATGTGAGTAAGTGTTGTTCCTGGCCTGTTCCCGGCTGCGTCTTTGCTTATGATCCGGGTTGAAATTCCCAACCTCCCCAGTTTGTTTTGGCCCCCTTTTTATCTCGATTGGGTCAGCTTTATATTTTACTATGCCCTTATCATTTTTTTTATCCTTTTCTCACTCTCTTAGCGAGAGAGCCTCTTGATTTTGTCCAATGGGCGAATACAGCGGCCTCTCCTTTTTGGGGGTAAGACAGGCCCTACTAACATCAGTTATGTTTAGTTTATTTTGTGTTGATTTTGAGTTATTATTCGGTTCATCTCCCCCTCCCCCCCTCATTCTTTATTCTTAGATTTTTATGTATTATTATTATTATCATTATATTTTTATGGCATGGGGGCGCATTTTGTAGGTTCCCCTTGAGAGGATTGAGGTATTGTGGTGGATGGAGGATTGATTGGTGATGGACGAGTTCTTATGGTGAATGTGGAAACTGTAATGTTTGAATGGGTCGTGAATCAGATTAGCTCGGTATAATATTGGGACGACCAGCCTCCACTCCTCCTTATTTTGTCCTTGTACCGTAATTGTATTTTAAATACAATAAATAAACTGATGTCATTCGGCAGACTGCGTGTGATAGAGTTGGACGTACGGATTGACAGACAGACAGACAATGAGGAAGTTGAAGTAGGCCCGGCCGATTTGGTGCCTGTTTTACAACTGCCCAGTGTAACGGCCGAGAAAGGGAGCCACGCAATCCATTTCCTTGAGGCGACCTAAGAAGAAGAAAAATAATTGGCTCACCGGCGAACGTCGCACAGTATTTTTTGACCCCCCCCTTCATCATCATTTATTTTTCTGTACAGATATGTCCAGTTACACTTAGGTGTTCCGAATTTAATTCTTTTTGTTTAAAATTTCCATTGAATTCAATTGTTGCTGATCTGGTAAATGACATGTGTAAAGTGTTCTGAATTTAATCCCGTTTGTTAAAAAAGTTCCATTGAAATGAATTGTTGTTGATCTGATTGCAAGAGTTTGGAAGCGAAATGAGCAAAGAAATTGCTAAATATTTTTTCAATTAACCCTTTTGATCCCTGCTTTCCTGAACAAATTTAATTCTTCTGCCTGAGCTTCTGAGTCAAAATGCGCAAATAATTGGTATGTAATGTTTCACAATAGATATAACAATATTGGAATTGGTGTTGGTATAACGTTCGATGACGTGCGAATATTACGGATTTTCTGATTGGCTCTTCAAAATAAGACAACCAATAGCAAAACACGATACATGTGTTTACCCACCGTTCAACTGGTGGCTGGGCATTACGTCATTTTTCTCTACCACTGTTCAACCTGTTGCTGGGCATTACATCATTTTTCTCTACCACCGGTAAAGCGGTGGTCAGGACACAAAGGGTTAAAAAGAAAACTATTTTTTTTTCTCTAGGGTATTAGCTATCATTTCTGACGTCAATCATCGGGTCCCCCCCTCCAGTGAAATCTCGAACAGCGTTGATCTTTCCTATTATGTCATCTTAAACTTTGTCCTGCCCTTCTTTAACACGAGTTATCCATTTATAAATTACTGATCAGCTCAGGTGATGGCTCCTTGTTGCCATGCCCTGGTAAACCGTTTCAGCTTGCAGGTTAAAATGACGTGGTGGTGTTAAGACGGCACCACAGGACGAAGGACCTCGTCGACGCAGGTCACCGGCCAGGGTGGAAGGGTTTCTCAGATGAACTACAACGGTCAAGTGTTCATGGCCAAGGTGTGCCATTTAGTTGGAGGACATTGATATAATAGAATATGCATACACCTGTGTTCCCCCTCACTGGAATATGATTGGCTGGTGTCAGTCATAAATACAGACGGACGTGTAGGTACGAAAGAGTTTAAGTCTATGACAACGCCCATTGGACTATGCCATTGGCTATCCTATTGGTCTACACCTATTACCTGCGACTACGACGAGTACCAGTCGATTACCGCTACCGTGTACTACTTGGTTACAGTAGCCAAAACAACTTAACTACTTCGATCACATATATCCCTTTCCGGACATATCAATATATATATATATATATATATATATATATATATATATATATATATATATATATATATAATGGAATATGCATACATCTGAGTTCCCCCTCACTGGAATATGATTGGTTGGTGTCCGTCATAAATACAGACGGACGTGTAGGTACGACAGAGTCTAAGTCTATGATGACACCCATTAGACTACGCCATTGGCTATTCTATTGGTCTACACCTCTTACCTGCGACTACGACGAGTACCAATCGATTACCGTTACCGTGTACTACTTGGTTACAGTAGCCAAAACCACTTAGCTACTTCGATCAAATATATCCCTTTCCGGGACATATCAGATATCGGATGTGGTCTAACTTTGAGAAGGATGGCCTACGTTAAAGGTTTAAACATCAAAGACAAGCCACATGATGAGTGCACACCAAGAAGCCATTTATGGAGACCCCTGCTCTGGTAAACGACCGCGACAGATGTAGGAGAACAGCGGACAGCTCATCATGTCGGAGACCCTGGCTTAAGGACGAAAGACGTAGAATTAGTAGTAGTAGAAGAAGTTGCTGTAACTTTCAGAGAATTATCTGCATAGATTTGTCTCGAAGTACCACAGTATACCAACCAAATTCTACCATAAATATTCTGCTGTTTCTTGCTTCAGTTTTGAAAGAATTCATAAAATGGTTTGTTTCTAAGTTCCCTTTGTTGCAAACAATTATTTACTCTGTTTTGTTATGACGAGCTTTTCCCACGAAGTTTTCCTTCGCCCCTTATGTGACAAATGAGGAAGTTTCTTTGTGAATAAAAATCACAAAGAAATAAAAAAGGGGACAGCTAAAAGTTTTGGGACACATAAGAAGGAAGGAAGGCTTTCAGAATGTTACACTCAATAAGTAGGTAAAACGCAAGAGTTGCTGAGCAAAGGAGCACCCTACTTGACTAATTTGCGCAAACCGATGGCATATCTACAAGGACAAAAAAAGCTCGTAAGTGTTACTTAAAACCACAAAAGATAGGAAACCGGGATCATGATTATTCACGTCCTGAAGGGAATTGGCACTTAGATAAAATGGAGATAAAGAAAAACTTAGTTTTATCTTAAACAGACTTTTCACTCAAACAAATTCATTGCTCAATTGGTGCTGAATAAATCTGATCTTGTGCCGGACTAAGCGTTGTGTATATCAGAGCGCTAATTTAACAAACAGTTCTTCTTTGTACCGCATCCCTTCAATCTTGGAAGAATTTTCTGCTACTTTCGACTGATATTCAGGCATTTTCAATGCACTGATATCCTTCGTCGGTCAAGAGAACTCAGGATTCATGGTCGGGACACAATGTTCTAATCACTCAGCCACGTACCTAAAATGGTTTGTCTCACATCAAAGATACTGATCTAAACAATTGCAACTGTAGTGAGTTTAATTTCCTAGTACTCTCAAACGATGTCCTTGTACCATACTAAGTTAAGCTTTGTTTATCAACTTAGATATTCAGAATACTACTACTGTAGCAAGCTCACAGCTCACTTAGCATTCCATACTTGCGTCGGATTTAAACATAGTATCATCAATAAGGAAGCCATTGTGACGCTTTAAAGTAGAAAATGGGCGTTTCCTTGAAGCTAGCATCTGATTGGTCATATTTAATTGCGTCGTGTGCAATGTGCAGAACAGTCATCAATCAAATGTTTTTTTGTTTTTTTTTAAATCTTGTTCGTCGTGGGCGGGAGTCACGATTCGTAGCAGTTTAAAGAATTTCACCTCGTCTTCAGCTATGTTTTACAAGTGTGCCGTCATACACTGTTGCAATTGTTCTCTGAATAATTCTTGGAATTATAATGGCGGGGATTTTATAAGCCTAGTTGGATGTGACACAAAGCCGAAAGTATGGGGCACCTAGTGAGGATGGAACTCACTATTCATTCGTAATTGATCTGGCGTGACGAGTTTGCTAACCATTACACCATATCGAAATGCCCAAGAATAATTTCTTAAGTGTACCTTAGATGTGGCACAAGGCCAAAATTTACAGAGTAACCATTAAGGACAGAACTTAGACGAGCTTGTTAACCATTACGCCACGTCGAAGTACCTCAAATTTTAGAAATCGCTTTCTTTGCAAGTTATTTCAAGTTAGAAACTATTTTTTAAGATTGTAAGATTTTTGAAGATTATAATGCTTTAGTGGTAAAAGTTTTTCTTATTAACTCATAGCTGGGGGTAGAAGAGATGGATTCTTACCTTTCCCAAAAGTATTTTGGGTGTAAGTAAATATAACCAACTCAACGGAAACTGGAATTCGACTCACCGATTAACAATTCCGAGCCGTTATCCATTACACCTCTCTCACATCAAAGCTTTCAGCAACTGGTTTCCCAAGCGGTTACCCATCTAGATACTGACCAAGATCGACGTTGCTTAACTTCGAGTCACCGTACGGGAACAGCTTTTTCAACGTGATGTGGTCGTCAGCCCCTATATAAGAGGTCAGTAAGTTTTTACTAAAGGTTTTTTTTTAAAAAAAGTTATGTGTAGAAAGCAGCAAATAAAAGGGGTAAAACGAATCTTCTGTTCTTAATAGTTTTAAGGATCTAAGGAGGAATATATTTTATTGTAGCTTTTCCGACTGAAGTTGTTTGTGAAGTCAACATGGACAGAAATCATGAAATTTGTGTGCGAAAGACATGGACAGAAAACATGTTGGAGCTGCTAATAACTAATTATAGCAGAAAGGCCTCAGCTCATACAATTTTTTACAAAATAATCCCTGATACTAATATTTCGTTGGAAACAACTATCTTTTTCTTCTCTTTATCGTTTGCCTTCAGGAAGTGGGTGTCCATGGGTCTTCAAAACCTCCTATACATGGTGGCCCTTAGCAACGTTTCTTCTTTTGCCAAGTTTCCCGCCTCACCTACCTCCGTCCATTTCCACAAACTCGTTACGTAGGTGGCCTTCTCCTATCCATCTTGCTATCGATATTCCCCGTGTGAGTTAAATTTTACCAGCCTTCCTTCCTCGTAATATGGGTTTACGGTCATATCAGGTTAAAGCAGTTACTCGTAGGTAGACGATAAACTACATCCGGCAGCAAGCCCGATGATCAAGAGATTTGGCGATTTTGAGAATTTGCGGAACTAACTCTTAATTGTTGTTGTTCTCAGGTTCATTCTAATCCAGGGTGTATCACTTGTTACGGTCCCAGCTATAGACAAATAGTGACCTCCATCCCAGAAAAACCTGCGAAATTATAAAAATACATTTTACGGTAAAAATACTAGCAATACTTATTGCTAATGGCTTAGTGGTAGAATCTCCGACTAACGCCAATTTAATCGGGTTTCGATGCTAGCTAGAAGCAACCGGACATCTAGCCACACTGATAAGCTGTGATAAAGCGAAACAGTCTGTCTTTGGATGACTATATATATATATATATATATATACTCCTGAAAAAATTATTTCGGTTGAATTATTTGGGATGGGAATTGAGTTCGTAAACAGTTTGTATTACGGCTAATAATGCAAGACTCTTCGTTAAAGCGAATAGAGTTCTCTCTGTCACTGTGTGTTTAACTAAAAGTAAATGCGCTTAAATTCACCTTCATCTCTGCCGTGCGCTAAAGGCTTAGTGGTAGAATCTCCGACTGACGCAAATTTAGTCGGGTTTCAATCCTAGCTAGAGGCAACCGGACGTCTAACCACACTGTGATGCACCGAAACAGTCTGTCTGTGGATGACTATATATATATATATATATATATATATATATATATATATAATGACCAACAAAACATTTATAGAAAATGACCAACAATATATTTTTCTCCAGTTGAAGGCATACAATTGTGTCAAAATATTTAGATAGCCACATTAAATGACCCACAGAGGTGTTGATATGCCTATAAACAAAATTAACCGAACATTGAGACACCGGTTTCTCGTACGATCATCAAAGGTAAGTAACGTCGAGCCTGGTCAGTATCTAGGTGGGTAACAGGTTCGGTGTACCAGGTACTGAAAGTTCAACGTTGCATAACTTCGGTGATCGTACGGAAACCAATGTTTCAACGTGATATGGCCGCAACCCTGAATCAGACGAACTGCTTTCTTCTCTAAGCTAAACCTCCTAAAATGCCCTTTCCTTGGCAAAGATACAAATGTTCAGTTTTTGAACTGTGCTTTAAGATAAATATCATAACGAAGGAATTTCTATTAAGCTAACTGCTCATAAGTTATACAATCTACAATCAAAATTACAGGCAATAAACATAGAACAATATTAATAGAAATTAATAAAAGAATATGATCTCATGAAACTCAACATTATTTGATATGTGATTGCTTATTTACATCGACGAGTGTGGGTAGCTGTAGTATTAAACTTGATATTTGAAAGTCTGCAACAATAAAAGCAAAGAATTTAATGGATTTCTATTAATCTGTGACGGGGCCTCAAGAAATGAATAAACACAAAGGAACACACAGATACGAATGTGCTATATATTAATTATCACTGATTTAAGTAAAGAAAACAACGCCGGAAATGTAGGGAAATTATAACCGTCCTCGTCGGCATCGCAGTCTCGGAAGGCCATCGACTTTCCAAAATCACCTGTCAGATTCTGATGCAGGCAGCGTCTCATGTGACTGCAAAGTCCAATGTGCCGGAGACAGACGTCACCACAGCTATTATGTTTGTCCCAATCATATTGATGATATATTGATACGTTCTCGCTTCTTTTTTTTTTACTCTCAAACCATCGAGCTAATGTGGGTTGACTGTTCTCATTGAAGGCGGTGTTTTCCCAGGAGGCACGGCTGATATTAAACGATATGAAATCTTGTTTATATACGCCCTTAAATCGAACAAATGAGGAACCAATTTAAATCTTCTAACTTAAAAGACAGACACAACGACAGATGTTGCATGTATATATTGGTCGGAATCATTTTGATGACATGTTGCTGCCTCCGCGATATATATTCTTCCACCTTGTTCTCTTGGACTCTCGAACCAATTTAGCCTTAATATATCGACAACTCGCTGCCGTCTGACACTCGTTATTGAAGGAGGTGTCGTGTGGTCTTTCCTCAGATAGCAGGTTTAATGTTAAAGGATATCAAGTCTTGTTTACAAACACACTTAAACCGAACATGTAAGCAGCCTGTTTTTCCCCCTCCATTTGATATTTAAGCGTAGAGAATATCCGTCGGAATTTTTTCCGTCGTCCATCTTCCGGTCATGGCCCAGTGTTCGAAAACATTGCTGCCTCAGAAGAGAGTGCATACGTGAACAACACGCGTTTTCGTATTAGCTGGGGTACATTCTCTAGCAGGTTTGGAAGTGTGTCTGAAATTAAATAACCCATTTATGTGTTGATATACCGTAAAACAAAATAAACCCAAACCCATTATAGAAAAACTAGAATTATGCTACACATACAAACATAAATTGTACAGGAACGCTGCTTCACTAGTCAAATGCACATGAAGTCTGGTTAACTCATATCAAATATAGAGGTTAATGATTTAAATGGCGAGAATACATCTTCGCAAACAATTTCAATAAAGTACACTAACCCCGAACCTGTATATGAATGATATGATCCCTGTTTATAAATTCCAGTTGCATCAGGTCTTTTTAATTTTTTACAAGCTTTCGTTTGTTTCTACAGACATCATCAGGTATGGAAATAGATTTTTTTTCTTGTTTTTACTTCTCGGTAATAAGAGGACAACGAAAATAGAGATGTAATCCGAAAAAATGCTATGAGAAATGTGTTATTGTTTTGGGATGTGCGGTCGCAACGCTGAGTTTGAATTTTAAATTTTAAGGTTGTGCGTTTTTGTACAAATATAGTAATAAGAGAATTCTTTTTTACTGGTAGGTTTTCCATCAATGTGGCATGAACTAAATTGTTCAATAATTACAGCAATGTCACACTTATTATCCGAAAGTTGCACGTTGGATCAGTCATTTTAATTTCGATTATAGGTGCAATTTTAATTTATAATTACATGAATCATTCATACAAATATATATATATATATATATATATATATATATATATATATATATATATATATATGTGTGTGTGTGTGTGTGTGTGTGTGTGTGTGTGTGTGTGTGTGTGTGAACGTAATCCCTCATTTTATAAGTCATCATGTTTCTGAAGGTTATGCAAACTGTCAGACACCTGAAGGAGTCCTGAAGTCACAAAGGTCGAAACGTTATAATACTAACAACAAAGATGAGAACATTAGTCTGAATGTGTATATTCTAAATAATCTTACTAACTATTGTACTACAGCAGGCACCCTCTCCATATATTAGTACTTAATTACTAAGCTTCTCACATGTCTACAAGGGTTGGGCACCGAATAACAATTGAAAAGCAAAATGATTGCGAGAGGCATTTGGTATAATTTCGATTACCCATATCACCTGAAGATATTAAGTAATGCTTAGTGCTGTCTGGCACAAGGCTTCAAAGCGGGGTATTCCCATAAGGATGGAACTTAGTAACAAAGGCTTGTGAATTAAGCACTTTGAAAGTGAGACGGTAGCAGAAGCCTGATAAATTACTATTATTAGAACTGAAACAATACCTCTGTTGCGTTGCAGCTCTGACCTGTCACTGGGTTCGTTGACAGTGTTTAGTTTATTCCATTCAAACGCTTGTGACTTAAAAATTAGCCTCGGTCAAATAATTACCCTCGAGTGAAAAAACAAAAGAATTTCTAGAAATAAACCCGATTTTATTCTTGGGTTGTAACAGCAATATAAGCGAGAGAAATTGAAATGAGGAGTACGTAGGGTGGACAGTCGAACTGGTGTCTTCACCGTCCGTTCTCCGAGGTTCGCTTCGTCTCTCTGTCTTTTCAGGGTACCAGTCAGTTTTATAGCTAACATGATTCTTTGCCCTGTCGTCTTCGTCTAAAGAAGCAATTTATCTTCTTTCGGCGAAATCTCTTTGTCTTGTACACTCGGAAAGAAATTCTTCGAACCCATTTTTGTGACAGGTCCAGCTGTTTTCCATTTAATAAGTTCTCGGCTGACAGATATTGCTACACCTCTTAAAAGTACGATGTGAAAAGGGAATTAGACGTGTCTTCAGAACCAGATCTGTCCACCTCCCTAGGAGCTTAATTATCTTTGGGTTGGTTTGGGGGATGTTACTTGAAACAAGTTTAGAAATAAAATTTACTTTTCCCTAACCCAAAACCTTCACCAGAAAAGAAAGAAAAAAAACGAAAAAGAGATATTTTTTTCCAGAATTCCATTTGAAATCGCTGGAATTAGAATAATTAAAGATCTATAAGAGGATAGATTGTTTTGACAAAATGGGGCGAAATGTATTTTAGAGTCCTGCTACTGGGCATTGTCTATCTCTTTATCTTGATATAATGTCCAAAAACAAAATACACAGACGCACGCACATATATATTAATGCTCTGTTAATATTTAAATGCTTTTTCTTTTATATATATATATATATATATATATATATATATATATATATATATATATATTCTTTTGTGCATAGAATCGATATCAGGATTGTCGCCTTCATTTCTCTTTTTACCCATCCTCTTCCTCTGGAGATTAATTTCCGGCATTGATACCATCTGGTTCCCTGTTCTATTTCATTGTCATTTTTCCCTACATATTATTGTCATCTTTCTCGTCTATATTTTCCGACGAATCCAGAATGTCTCACCGCGTATCCTTTTTTCCTAATTTTTTTTTATCAAGGACATTTATCTATGAGGCACTTGTGGCAATATCACAATTTTTAGAGACTGGGTTTCTTCCTTTAACGAGCAATTAATAATGGTAGCCAACTGATCGCTAAATTTGAAAGTAGACCAAGACAAAAGCACACATCACATGCACATATACTCACACAAGCAAATATGGGCACCTCGGCGTGATGTAATGGTTAGCAAGCTTATGAGTTCGATCCTCACCAGGTACCCCATATTTCGGCCTTGTGCCCATCTAAGCTACGCTTAGAAAATAACTTGGGCACCTCGGCGTGGTGTAAATTGTTAGCAAGCTTGTCTTGCTAGATCAGTTACTGCTGAAAAGTGAGTTCGATCCTCACTGGATGCCCCATACTTTCGGCCTTGTGCCACATCTAAGCTACGCTTGGAAAAACTCTACACACACACGCAAATTGACCTACATTCAAACACACTCACGCATATATATATATATATATATATATATATATATATAAATTAAAGACATTTTTATGTTTAACATTCTTTTTATAGATACGGAACCGTCATTTACGCTGACGTGCCTTAACCGACTCGGCCACAAAGGAGCGTTCGGTAGGCAAGGTCGAATTTACTGCTTATAAACTTCAATCTTCCATGAATCTCGTACATTCATAACTGCTCATTTATAAGCAGTAAATTCGACCTTGCCTACGAGTCGGTTAAGGCACGTCAGCGTAAATGACGGTTCCGTTTAGGATGCAGGTTCGAATCCTGTCAAAGGACGAATATTTTCTATGAAAATTTCTCGGACATTCAGGCCGGTAAATGTTATTTAATACTGTTTATTATAAACAGAGCATTTACTTAAATACTTGTATCTATAAAAAGAATGTTAAACATAAAAATGTCTTTAATAAATTGTCGGACTTTGTCCAATTTTTAATGTATATATATATATATATATATATATATATATATATATATATATGCCATAAAGGATAAATATTAGAATTAATTAGCAATGTTAATCTGATTAATGACAAAATCAATTCGCTAGCAAGTCTTAATGAGACATTAACTTACTATCAATTCCTTCAGTAATAAGATCCTTATATTCGAGTTGTTGTCAGATGGAAGAAACATGCCAAGTAGTTTCGACAATTTGAAATTGTCATCTTCAGGGCGCAATTTTCTTACATATAGACAAATACTAAGACGAATTATGTGTAGAACGAAAGATGTTTTCTTTTAAATTATGTTATTTATTGACAGTTGAATATATGCTCTGGAGCGTGCGATGTCATGACACTAGAATTCTTGTTCAAATCGATCAATTGGTTTGAAGTTTGAAAATTTAGACATCCACCAAATTTTCTTGTTATATGTCTTTACCTGTTAAAGTGAAATAGTCTTAGTATAATCCAATTGGTAGAATAAAAATTTGCACGAAATTTAAGATTCTGATTATTACTGTGATGCGGATCTGATGTCGTAAAGCTTATATTTTATATCATAATTAAACAATCTATACAAAGAATTAATACCAATGTTAATATGATTAATGGCAAAATCACTTCGCTAACAAGTCTTAATGAGACATTAACTTACAATCAATTCCTTCAGTAATAAGATCCTTATATTCGATAAAATATTTGATAAAAGGTACAACGACTGAAATTATAATGATAACATCACCATTGATGAGGATATTAGTCCGCATGGCAATGATTTAAATAATAACTCTTCATCCCCAAAATTCAGAACACGGACATAACTAACATAATTGTCTGAAATAATACTACGCCCACCCACCCTCAACAGTTCCTCAATCAAACCAATATAGTGTACAGGTTTACATGCCCGTTTTGAGAATGTTTCTCGTGTATTAACTCTAGCACATACGTCGGACACACAACCACAACACTCTCACGTCGGCTTACATACCATCTTATTACATCTTACATAAACACCTTATAACAACACACTGTACCACAAATAACAAATTCAAATCCTCAGAAATAAGGAAAATCCTAATCAATAATATAAATATTCTCTATAAAAAACAAATGCGAAAAACGATTACAAATTCTTGGAGCCATCACAATTAAAAACCAAAAACCCAACATAAATAAAAAAAAAAAAGCATTTGATACTGGCAGGAACATTTTAAACATACTTAATAACTGATCCTCCGAATAATAAATACCAACCCCTCCAAATCGCTAATTAAGTAATCTAATAACACTGCGTAAATACCCCCGAAATTATCTATAAAACTAAGATAATAAACAACCTACTTCATACCGAAACATACAGCCATGATGACTGTTGACGACAACCGAAAGCGCTCGGCAAAACACCAAGGACCGGGGTGTCTTTTTCAGCAACTTAGACCCAAATATAAAAAAAAATTGCGACAAAGTAAGAAAAATAGAAAAAAAGATTATTAAGCGTAAAAGTTCCGTAGTCTTTAACAACACATTCATCAATAATGACATGCTGCCAATATATATATATATATATATATATATATATATATATATATATATATATATATTCTCAGAATGTTATCAAAAAGTGCGATATAGATGGAAAAGGACGTGTACCTATGTTTCATAGACTACGCAAAGGCCTTTGACAAAGTACGCCACAAGGATCTGCTGGAACTGCTCAGCAACCTTGATATATTTAGGAAATATATCAACATAATCAAGAACCTATACTGGCAGGAAACAGCATGGATGCGCATACAGAACGAGTTCAGCTAATATACAAAAATAGAAAGGGGCGTAAGGCAAGGTTGCGTCTTCTCACCCGACCTGTTCAGCGAATTTTTGGCAATCCTGAGAGAATTGGAAACCCTACCGGCTTTTAGCATTGGTGGACACAATATTAACAACATAACGCAGATGACACAGTACTGATAGCAGACACGGAAAAGAAATTACAAAATCTCCTACAGAAGGTAGCGACGGAGAGTAAGAAGAAGGGATTAAGCATAAACTATAAGAAGACGGAGTGTATGGTCGTCAATAAGAGGATGAACCCGAAATGCGATTTGCAGGTCGGGAACACTAGAATTAAGCAGACGCGGAAGTTTAAATATCTGGGAAGCGTCTTGACAGAGGACTGTAAGTACGATACTGAGATCCGTAGGCGTATTGGGATGGCCAAGGACACATTCCAAAAGCTGGGAAGACTACTGCAAGACAGGAGGATTTCTTTGGTAACAAAGAAAAGAATACTGAACGGTGATATGACCTTCTTTACGGCAGCAAATGTTGGACGATTTCCTCAAAGATGAAGAAGAGACTTGAGATGTGGTTCTACAGAAGCATGCTAAGGATATCATGGACCGAGCCCGTGAGCAACGATGAGATAGGTTGCAAACAAGGACGAGGTTTATACTTAACATCAAGAAGAGGCAGTTGAAGTTTCTGGGACACACATTGAGAAAGGAGGGCCTGGAGAATCTGATACTGACAGATCGAATAGAGGGAAAGAGAGACAAAGGGAAAACAACGCGTGACATACCTGGCGGACTTAAGCAAGTGGATGACAGAACGTGGTCTGGGGGAGGAAGCAGAGGGAAGGAACTTGTTGAGAACTGCAAGGGATAGAAGGAGGTGGAGAGCCATGATCGTCTACGTCCTGAAAGAAAATGACACATAAAAAGAAAAGAAGAATAAATTTATTTTATTTACTCATTATTTTTACTCTAACGAAACTCTGTAGGAATGTTAGAAGACAAAGTTTCCTTTAACACGATACGTTCCCTTATTTTAAATCCATATATATATATATATATATATATATATATATATATATATATATATATATATATATAAATTTTATATATTATATATATAAAATTTTTATCTACATTATAGCGCCCGTCCGGGGTATGACGTTAAACTACATCCAGCAGCAAGGCCTCTGATCAGGAGACTGGAGGCTTTGAAGAGCCTAGAACTAGCTCCTGGCTCGGGGTGGTAGCAACTCTTAGGGTGTCAGCTATGGGCAAATAGTCCCCCACCCCGAAAAAAAATTTAAAAAAAAACAAATCAACTGTACAGTTTTGTAAATTACCAGCAGTAGTGAAATTGTCAGCAATACCTTTAAAAAATAACCAATGTACATATTATTCTCTCTCTCTCTCTCTCTATATATATATATATATATATATATATATATATATTATTCGCAGACACTACTGTTTCGCTGTATCGCAGCTCCTAATTGCGACTAGGCAACCAAATGCCTCTTGGTGTCAGTCAGACATTCTACTACTAAGCAATCTTCACTCGACAGAACGCGTCAGTCAAATCTAGCGTATTGTTTTCTTTAACGTAAACAAACGACAAGCAGCCAAAGTGCTCCATTGATTTTACTGAAGAGCTTCGTATTTACGCAGGTGACCGTTGTTTTTAGCTTGTCATTCAACATTGCTCAATTGAAAATATATTTTCAAGAGCTAAATTATGTCATTCGCAAACAATACTGTTTCGCTATATCACAGTTCCTCAGTGCGACTAGACAACCGAATGCCTCAGGCCCGGATCGAAACCCAACCAATTTTGATGTCAGTCAGAGCTTCTACCACTGAGCCAATCTTCACATTTACATTTACTCTGAAAGTATAAAATTATGCATAAAATATCTATAGTTAAAAACATAAAATTGCGTACGAAATATTTTATATTTCGGCATTAAATGACCCATAGAAATGTTGATATGCTGCTTAACAAAATCAACCAACCAACCGAAATTATAGTGTGAAAATGAGAGACACCGCAGAGTATCGGGGCTGCTGCATTTCGTTATTCGCCGCGGTTCCAAGAAGCTAGGTATGTTTAGAAATTTTCACCGCGAAGACGACAGCCTGTTTCAAAAACGTAATTAAAATTTTTGAAAGTTTTTCATGAATTTGCTGGAAAGAAAAAAAAACTTCAATTTTGTCAAAAAACAAAACAAAAAAAAAAAGTAAAACCTGTTTTCATTAATTCTAACAAAATTGATCTCCTGTAATGTCAATGTTTAATTTTTATGATCAACATATCAGTCGTTACAGCATATCTGATGACAGCTAATTAAAAAAATAGAGTCGATGGCTGGGGAACTCGTAGTTAAATTTTTCCTTTTCTTACAAATTTTTTAGAAAATTTCTTCACTTGCAGTTTTATCTTTCTTTTCAGCTCTCCATAAGTTTCTTGCTAATTAGTTGGCATTCGTTAGTCTCCAGAGACGAAGGTGTAGCGCAGGCTTTTACGGATACTGGGTGTGGCTTGTAGAGATCTTGATCTGCCCATACATCAAGATCCGTCATCAGTATTTTGGTAATAGTATTTGACGGTAGGTGACGCAATATGCCATCCACCAGCTTTAGCTCAACCACTATAAATCTGTGTGGGGTTTACCCTTCTACATTCACTTTTCCCGAAGTTACCGCAAGGCTGTGGAATTTGATTTCTGAGTGTTTTTCCTCCTCCAACAAAAGACAGAGATCAATCCTATGAGGCATCTGTCTGACTTGAGAGAGCATAGTCTGCGCTCAAAGAGTCATGTCCTCTCCGCAAGCCTGGGCAGGGTATTTTATGAGAGACTGACAGTTTTCCATGCAGTACGTCTCTTCTCTCCACGCCACCGATGTTGTTCAAAAGAAAGGCAAACGCCAATACAGCTTGGCACTGACGTTGTCGTAGGAGAGGCCAGAATGAATATGGACATGTCTGACAGTCTTAAGAGTTTTCATTCTTCTACTCTGGTTGCCAACCAAGGCTACAGAGCCTAGATTACCCTACTATTGGAGTTTTGAATTTAGAGTTTTTCCTTCAACTACGCAAGGCTATAAGACCGCGTCCTGGGCAAGAGGATAAATTACGTCCAGCAGCAAGGCCTCTGATCATGAGGTTTTCAGGAGCGTGAAACGACCTCTTAATCTCTGGTGTTTCCAGGTCCATCCTGACTCGGGACGATAGCACCTTTTAGGGTCCCAGCTATGAGCAAAGAGTTAACCCCTCCCAACCTGGGGTCAAAACATTATGAAAGTGTAAAAATAGGTTTTAATACTAGAAATAATTTGTAAAAAACACACTCATTTAATGGATAGCAGTTTGAAATGAGAAATCGGGAAGCCGTGTTCGAATTTCAATCGAGTACACTGCATTCACTTACGTATAAATTTTGGAAATTTATGAATCCCTCCAGCTATGGGTTAAATAGTAAGACTTTTATATGGAAAAACATTGTTATTTCTCAAAAAATTGTAAATGGATTATTTATTTATATTTTAATTAGTTATTCTTACAATCATTTATTTAAATAAATAAACAAAGGGTTGATAAACCGTAAAAGAAGAAATCAGTCATTCAGTTACTTGTATTATATGACTTGGCATAACTAATGTTTGATTGATTTGTTTTTATGGTTTATCAGCTCTTTTCAGGTTATTTAAAGCCAGAAAAAAGATTTTTAGATTCTCAGAAATTTCTGAGATATTAATGATTTAATGATATTTCTTTTTCATCTCGAGACCTTTAGGGTTGTAGGGGCAAAATCCGTTTTGTGCCATGGCTAGGTGTCCAGAGCAGTAGACCACTCGTGAGTCTTTGTTTTGCTCAGGAGCTCTATACTAAAAAGCATATTCTACGTTTGCTTAAGATTGTAGAAATATCATGGATGAGTTCACAGAGGTGTGATTTAGTTGGATGATGTTTCCAAGTGATGTTAAGTATAGCTCAGTGCATCCAAGTCTCAGTTCTATCAAGCTTAGACTCGAGGATTTTAATGCCCACGTAATGACACCGTACATTAACACCGCCTCTATAGTCTGACCAATGGGAACTAATATCAGATATCATCAAAGAGCGTACAGTCAGATTTTCAGGACATTGCTGGAGAGCTAAAGACGAAATTGTTGGTGAAGTTCTTTTGTGGAAGCCTAAACAAGGGAGAGCTAGCAGAAGACAAGCCGAGGCTTATAGTTTCTTATTTTATTTTAAATCAAAATGGAACTGTATCTGGTACACTTCAATCGTATAGAAGAATTTATTTATGTAGTAAAATCTCTAACTGTGAAAGCGATGTAAATACACGCATTGATAAAGCCTGTGTTACCGTCAACAAATTATCTCTAGAGTGGGAATCAGGCAACACGAAAATGGGGCCTCTTTCAAAAAACTGTTACCGCTGTTTTATTGTATGGCTGCTCAGGAGTGGCCCTTGTCTCAAACTTGGAAAGAAGATTGGATAGCGTCTACATTCGCTTGCTAAGAGTGGCTTTGAGAAAGATCTTGGAGAGATCGTCTGACCAATGAGCGATCATATAGAAATCTTTGTCTAGTATCAGATTTTATCAAAGAGCGTAGAGTCAGATTCGCAGAATATTGTTGGGGAGCGAAAGATGAAATTGTTAGTGAAGTTTTTTTTGGGGGGGCGGAGCCTACACAAAGGAAGATCAAGACAAACCAAGACCTATATAATTTTTTAAAAATCAATTTTAATTATTTCACCCGAGTCCAGGCGGAAAACGCCTGTAGTACACAGGGACTTACAGAGAGTAAAGCTGAGAGAAAAGATTTTGTATAAAAGGAGGACAGAGAAAAGGATAAATAAAGGACCAAGGCAACAGAAGATGGCTATTGACGTTGCATTTTTGAAGATTGTAGTTATCAGGAAAGCAAGGAAACGGATGGGAGTTCCACAGGTGGGAAATGCGAGAAAAGAAACGTTTGACCATTCTATAATAGTAAGAAGTCTTAAACCAAAGGCATTGGTCTATATATTAATTCAGACAAAACAGATTACAGAAGCATAAATCAAAATGGAACAATATCTGGTACACTTCTCCAACTGTGTAAAAGAACTTATTTATATAGTAAAATCTTTAGTTGCGAAAGCGATGTAAACACACGCATTGGTAAAGCCTGCATTACCGTCAACAAATTATCTCTAGTATGGAAATCTAGACTTCCAGACAACATGAAAATGGGGCCTCTTTCAAACAACTGTTACCTCTGTCTTATTGTATAGCTGTTCAGCATTAACCCTTATCTCAAAATTGGAAAGAAGATTGGATAGCGCCAACATTCGCTTAATAAGAGTGACTTTGAGAGAGATCTTGGAGAGATCGTCTGACTAATGAGCGATCGTTTGGAAACCTTTGTCTAGTATCAGACATCATCAAAGAGCTAAGAGTGAGATTCACAGAACATTGTTGGATAGCGAAAGACGAAATTCTTACTGAATTCCTTTTGTGTGGACTTCCACAAGGGAGAGCTAGCAGAGAGCGACAAGCCAATGTCAATAAGAAGCATTTTTGTGACGAAATAAACTGCAACCCCACCAGACTTACCGAATGAGATGAACAATAGAATTGGATGGTGACAGAGACTCAAGGCAGTTCGTGCAAGTGGGGCGACAGGATGATGATAATGAAAACTATTTGCTAGCGGACGTCGTAAATCATAATCTACATTATCGCTAAAGGACGTATCATTCCCTCTTACATTACTTAAAACCTACAGTTTTCACAAGGTTACAATATTTTCTTTTGATCGTTTGTTTTAATACATGTCAACTTCAGTGGGTTATTTAATAATAACAAGTGATAATAATATTTAAACAATATATTATTTAAAAAAAAAAAAATAGTGTTGTAATATTTTTTTTTACCAGAAATGTATTGCTGGTAATTATTTTTCTTCAAAAATGTATTGCTGGTAACATTTTTTTTCTCCAAAACGTATTACTGGTGAAAAAATTTAAAAAACAAGGATTGCTATTTTTATACATTCATCTTGTTTTAACCCGTTTTGGTGGGTCCTAGCTCAGGTACCCATAGCTAGGCCCAGTTGAAGGTGGACCTGGGAACACCGGCAAATAAGACGTGGTTTATCGCACCTCAAAACCTTTTGATCAAAGGCCTTGCTGTCGGATGTAGTTTACTGTCTTAGCCAGGACGCCAAGGGTACAGTAGTGGGAGACCCAGGGAGAATCGAACCGACTACAACGTGCTCAGAAGAAATATATGTAAGGCAAGTGTTCTGTGCGTGTTTACCTCTGCCTACTGGTACGATACTTTTATGCATCAACCAATGGGACAGCTTAATGCCTGTGCG
Source organism: Acanthosepion pharaonis (assembly GCA_903632075.3). Taxonomy (NCBI): domain Eukaryota; kingdom Metazoa; phylum Mollusca; class Cephalopoda; order Sepiida; family Sepiidae; genus Acanthosepion; species Acanthosepion pharaonis. Next base: position 500,979 of record CAHIKZ030004609.1, on the reverse strand, counting down.
TGGAGTAATTCTAATCGAGACTTCTTGAACGTTACTGAGTAGTGAGTTCAGTTCTAATCGAGACACTTTGAACGTTACGGAGTAGTCAGTTCAGTTCTAATCGAGACTCCTTGAACGTTACTCAGTAGTGAGTCCAGTTCTAATCGAGACTCCTTGAACGTTACTCAGTAGTGAGTCCAGTTCTAATCGAGACTCCTTGAACGTTAGTGAGTAGTGAGTTCAGTTCTAATCGAGACTCCTCGAACATTACTGTGTAGTGATTTCAATTCTTATCGGGACTCTTTGAACGTTACTTAGTGCATTCTGTTCTAATTGTGACTCCTTGAACGTTATAGAGTAGTGAGTTCAGTACTTATCAAGAATCTTTGAACGTTACTGAGTCGTGAGATCAGTTCTAATCGAGACTCTTTGAACATTACTGAGTAGTGAGTTCAGTTCTAATCGAGACTCTTTGAACGTTACTTTGTAGTGAGTTCAATTCTTATCGAGACTCCTTGAACGTTACTGAGTAGTGACTTCCGTTCTAATCGAGACTCCTTGAACGTTACTGAGTAGTGAGTTCAGTTTTTATCGAGACTCCTTGAACGTTACTGAGTAGTGAGTTCAGTTCTAATCGAGACTCCTTGAACGTTACTGAGTAGTGAGTTCAGTTCTAATCGAGACTCCTTGAACGTTACTGAGTAGTGAGTTCAGTTCTAATCGAGACTCCTTGAACGTTACTGAGTAGTGAGTTCAGTTCTAATCGAGACTCCTTGAACGTTACTGATTCGTGAGTTCAGTTCTAAACGAGACTGCTTGAACGTTACTGATTCGTGAGTTCAGTTCTAATCGAGACTCTTTGAACGTTACTGAGTAGTGAGTTCAGTTCTAATCGAGACTCCTTGAACGTTACTGAGTAGTGAGTTCAGTTCTAATCGAGATATCTTAAACGTTACTGAGTAGTGAGTTCAGTTCTTATCGAGACTCCTTGAATGTTACTGAGTAGTGAGTTCAGTTCTAATCGAGACTCCTTGAACGTTACAGAGTAGTGAGTTCAGTTCTAATCGAGACTTCTTGAACGTTACTGAGTAGTGAGTTCAGTTCTAATCGAGAATCCTTGAACGTTACTGAGTAGTGAGTTCACTTCTAAGCGAGACCCCTTGAAGGTCATTGAGTAGTGAGTTCAGTTCTAATCGAGACTCCTTGAACGTTACTGAGTAGGGAGTTCAGTTCTAATCGAGACTCCTTGAACGTTACTATGTAGTGAGTTCAGTTCTAATCGAATTTTCTTGAACGTTACTGAGTAGTGAGTTCAGTTCTAATCGAGACTCCTTAAACGTTACTGAGTAGCGAGTTCAGTTCTAATCGAGACCTCTTGAACGTTACTGAGTAGTGAGTTCAGTTCTAATCGAGACTCCTTAAACGTTACTGAGTAGTGAGTTCAATTCTTATCGAGACTCCTTGAACGTTACTGAGTAGTGAGTTCAGTTCTAATCGAGACTCCTTGAACGTTATTGAGTAGTGAGTTCAGTTCTAATCGAGACTCCTTGAACGTTACTGATTAGAGAGTTCAGTTCTAATCGAGACTCCTTGAGCGTTATTGAGTAGTGAGTTCAGTTCTAATCGAGACTCCTTGAACGTTACTCATTAGAGAGTTCAGTTCTAATCGAGACTCCTTGAACGTTACTGATTAGAGTGTTCAGTTCTAATCGAGACTCCTTGAACGTTACTATGTAGTGAGTTCAGTTCTAATCGGGACTTCTTGAACGTTAATGAGTAGTGAGTTCAGTTCTAATCGAGACTCCATTAACGTTACTAAGTAGTGAGTTCATTTCTAATCGAGACTTCTTGAACGTTACTGAGTAGTGAGTTCAATTCTTATCGAGACTCTTTGAACGTTACTGAGTAGTGCGTTCAGTTCTAATTGAGACTCCTTGAACGTTACTGAGTAGTGAGTTCAGTTCTAATCGAGACTCCTTGAACGTTACTAAGTAGTGAGTTCACTTCTAATCGAGACTCCTTGAACGTTACTGAGTAGTGAGTTCAGTTCTAATCGAGACTTCTTGAACGTTACTGTGTTGTGCGTTCAGTTCTTATCGAGACCCGTTGAACGTTACTGAGTAGTGAGTTCAGTTCTAATTGAGACTCCTTGAACGTTACTGAGTAGTGAGTTCAGTTCTAATCGAGACTCCTTGAACGTTACTGAGTAATGAGTTCAGTTCTAATCGAGACTCCTTGAACGTTACAGAGTAGTGAGTTCAGTTTTAATTGAGACTTCTTGAACGTTACTGAGTAGTGAGTTCAGTTCTAATCGAGACTCCTTGAACGTTACTGAGTAGTGAGTTCACTTCTAAGCGAGACTCCTTGAAGGTCATTGAGTAGTGAGTTCAGTTCTAATCGAGACTCCTTGAACGTTACTGAGTAGTAAGTTCAGTTCTAATCGAGACTCCTTAAACGTTACTGAGTAGTGAGTTCAATTCTTATCGAGACTCCTTGAACGTTACTGAGTAGTGAGTTCAGTTCTAATCGAGACTCCTTGAACGTTATTGAGTAGTGAGTTCAGTTCTAATCGAGACTCCTTGAACGTTACTGATTAGAGAGTTCAGTTCTAATCGAGACTCCTTGAGCGTTATTGAGTAGTGAGTTCAGTTCTAATCGAGACTCCTTGAACGTTACTCATTAGAGAGTTCAGTTCTAATCGAGACTCCTTGAACGTTACTGATTAGAGTGTTCAGTTCTAATCGAGACTCCTTGAACGTTATTGAGTAGTGAGTTCAGTTCTAATCGAGACTCCTTGAACGTTACTATGTAGTGAGTTCAGTTCTAATCGGGACTTCTTGAACGTTAATGAGTAGTGAGTTCAGTTCTAATCGAGACTCCTTTAACGTTACTAAGTAGTGAGTTCATTTCTAATCGAAACTTCTTGAACGTTACTGAGTAGTGATTTCAATTCTTATCGAGACTCTTTGAACGTTACTGAGTAGTGCGTTCAGTTCTAATTGAGACTCCTTGAACGTTACTGAGTAGTGAGTTCAGTTCTAATCGAGACTCCTTGAACGTTACTGAGTAGTGAGTTCAGTTCTAATCGAGACTCCTTGAACGTTACCGAGTAATGAGTTCAGTTCTAATCGAGACTCCTTGAACGTTACAGAGTAGTGAGTTCAGTTTTAATCGAGATTTCTTGAACGTTACTGAGTAGTGAGTTCAGTTCTAATCGAGACTCCTGTAACGTTACTGAGTAGTGAGTTCACTTCTAAGCGAGACTCCTTGAACGTTATTGAGTAGTGAGTCCAGTTCTAATCGAGACTCCTTGAACGTTACTGAGTAGTGAGTTCAGTTCTAATCGAGACTCCTTGAACGTTACTATGTAGTGAGTTCAGTTCTAATCGAGACTTCTTGAACGTTACTAAGTAGTGAGTTCATTTCTAATCGAGACTTCTTGAACGTTACTGAGTAGTGAGTTCAATTCTTATCGAGACTCTTTGAACGTTACTGAGTAGTGCGTTCAGTTCTAATTGAGACTCCTTGAACGTTACTGAGTAGTGAGTTCAGTTCTAATCGAGACTCCTTGAACGTTACTAAGTAGTGAGTTCAGTTCTAATCGAGACTCCTTGAACGTTACTGAGTAATGAGTTCAGTTCTAATCGAGACTCCTTGAACGTTACTGAGTAGTGAGTTCAGTTCTAATCGAGACTTCTTGAACGTTACTGAGTAGTGAGTTCAGTTCTAATCGAGACTCCTTGAACGTTACTGAGTAGTGAGTTCACTTCTAAGCGAGACTCCTTGAACGTTATTGAGTAGTGAGTCCAGTTCTAATCGAGACTCCTTGAAAGTTACTGAGTAGTGAGTTCAGTTCTAATCGAGACTCCTTGAACGTTACTATGTAGTGAGTTCAGTTCTAATCGAGACTTCTTGAACGTTACTGAGTAGTGAGTTCAGTTCTAATCGAGACTCCTTAAACGTTACTGAATAGTGAGTTCAGTTCTAATCGAGACTCCTTGAACGTTACTGAGTAGTGAGTTCAGTTCTAATCGAGACTCCTTGAACGTTATTGAGTAGTGAGTTCAGTTCTAATCGAGACTCCTTGAACGTTACTCATTAGAGAGTTCAGTTCTAATCGAGACTCCTTGAACGTTACTGAGTAGTGAGTTCAGTTCTAATCGATACTCCTTGAACGTTACTATGTAGTGAGTTCAGTTCTAATCGAGACTCCTTGAACGTTATTGAGTAGTGAGTTCAGTTCTAATCGAGACTCCTTGAACGTTACTGATTAGAGAGTTCAGTTCTAATCGAGACTCCTTGAACGTTACTGAGTAGTGAGTTCAGTTCTAATCGAGACTCCTTGAACGTTAATATGTAGTGAGTTCAGTTCAAATCGAGACTTCTTGAACGTTAATGAGTAGTGAGTTCAGTTCTAATCGCGACTCCTTGAACGTTACTAAGTAGTGAGTTCAGTTCTAATCTAGACTCCTTGAACGTAACTAAGTAGTGAGTTCAGTTCTAATCGAGACTCCTTGAACGTTACTCAGTAGTGAGTTCAGTTCTAATCGAGACTCCTTGAACGTTACTGAGTAGTGAGTTCAGTTCTAATCATGACTCCTTGAACGTTACTATGTAGTGAGTTCAATTCTTATCGAGACTCTTTGAACGTTACTGAGTAGTGCGTTCAGTTCTAATTGAGACTCCTTGAACGTTACTGAGTAGTGAGTTCAGTTCTAATCGAGACTCCTTGAACGTTACTGAGTAGAGAGTTCAGTTCTAATCGAGACTCCTTAAACGTTACTGAGTAGTGAGTTCAGTTCTAATCGATACTCCTTGAACGTTAATGAGTAATAAGTTCAGTTCTAATCGAGAGGCCTCGAACGTTACTGTGTAGTGATTTCAATTCTTATCGAGACTCTTTGAACGTTACTTAGTGCGTTCTGTTCTAATTGTGACTCCTTGAACGTTATTGAGTAGTGAGTTCAGTTCTTATCGAGAATCTTTGAACGTTACTGAGTCGTGAGATCAGTTCTAATCGAGACTCTTTGAACATTACTGAGTAGTGAGTTCAGTTCTAATCGAGACTCTTTGAACGTTACTTTGTAGTGAGTTCAATTCTTATCGAGACTCCTTGAATGTTACTGAGTAGTGAGTTCAGTTCTAATCGAGACTCCTTGAACGTTACCGAGTAGTGAGTTCAGTTCTAATCGAGACTCCTTGAACGTTACTGAGTAGAGAGTTCAGTTCTAATCGAGACTCCTTGAACGTTACTGAGTAGTGAATTCAGTTCTAATCGAGACTCCTTGAACGTTACTGAGTAGTGACTTCCGTTCTAATCGAGACTTCTTGAACGTTACTGCGTAGTGAGTTCAATTCTTATCGAGACTCTTTGAACGTTACTGAGTAGTGCGTTCAGCTCTAATTTAGACTCCTTGAACGTTACTGAGTAGTGAGTTCAGTTCTAATCGAGACTCCTTGAACGTTACTAAGTAGTGAGTTCAGTTCTAATCGAGACTCCTTGAACGTTACTGAGTAGTGAGTTCAGTTCTAATCGAGACTTCTTGAACGTTACTGTGTTGTGCGTTCAGTTCTTATCGAGACCCGTTGAACGTTACTGAGTAGTGACTTCCGTTCTAATCGAGACTCCTTAAACGTTACTGAGTCGTGACTTCCGTTCTAATCGAGACTTCTTGAACGTTACTGCGTAGTGAGTTCAATTCTTATCGAGACTCTTAGAACGTTACTGAGTAGTGCGTTCAGTTCTAATTGAGACTCCTTGAACGTTACTGAGTAGTGAGTTCAGTTCTAATCGAGACTCCTTGAACGTTACTAAGTAGTGAGTTCAGTTCTAATCGAGACTCCTTGAACGTTACTGAGTAGTGAGTTCACTTCTAAGCGAGACTCCTTGAACGTTATTGAGTAGTGAGTCCAGTTCTAATCGAGACTCCTTGAACGTTACTGAGTAGTGAGTTCAGTTCTAATCGAGACTCCTTGAACGTTACTATGTAGTGAGTTCAGTTCTAATCGAGACTTCTTGAACGTTACTGAGTAGTGAGTTCAGTTCTAATCGAGACTCCTTAAACGTTACTGAATAGTGAGTTCAGTTCTAATAGAGACTCCTTGAACGTTACTGAGTAGTGAGTTCACTTCTAAGCGAGACTCCTTGAACGTTATTGAGTAGTGAGTTCAGTTCTAATCGAGACTCCTTGAACGTTACTTATTAGAGAGTTCAGTTCTAATCGATACTCCTTGAACGTTACTGAGTAGTGAGTTCAGTTCTAATCGATACTCCCTGAACGTTACTATGTAGTGAGTTCAGTTCTAATCGAGACTCCTTGAACGTTATTGAGTAGTGAGTTCAGTTCTAATCGAGACTCCTTGAACGTTACTGATTAGAGAGTTCAGTTCTAATCGAGACTCCTTGAACGTTACTGAGTAGTGAGTTCAGTTCTAATCGTGACTCCTTGAACGTTAATATGTAGTGAGTTCAGTTCTAATCGAGACTTCTTGAACGTTAATGAGTAGTGAGTTCAGTTCTAATCGCGACTCCTTGAACGTTACTAAGTAGTGAGTTCAGTTCTTATCGAGACTTCTTGAACGTTACTGAGTAGTGAGTTCAATTCTTATCGAGACTCTTTGAACGTTACTGCTTAGTGCGTTCCGTTCTAATTGAGACTCCTTGAACGTTACTGAGTAGTGAGTTCAGTTATAATCGAGACTCCTTGAACGTTACTGAGTAGAGAGTTCAGTTCTAATCGAGACTCCTTAAACGTTACTGAGTAGTGAGTTCAGTTCTAATCGATACTCCTTGAACGTTAATGAGTAATAAGTTCAGTTCTAATCGAGAGGCCTCGAACGTTACTGTGTAGTGATTTCAATTCTTATCGAGACTCTTTGAACGTTACTTAGTGCGTTCTGTTCTAATTGTGACTCCTTGAACGTTATTGAGTAGTGAGTTCAGTTCTAATCGAGACTCTTTGAACGTTACTTTGTAGTGAGTTCAATTCTTATCGAGACTCCTTGAATGTTACTGTATAGTGAGTTCAGTTCTAATCGAGACTTCTTGAACGTTACCGAGTAGTGAGTTCAGTTCTAATCGAGACTCCTTGAACGTTACTGAGTAGATTGTTCAGTTCTAATCGAGACTCCTTGAACGTTACTGAGTAGTGAATTCAGTTCTAATCGAGACTCCTTGAACGTTACTGAGTAGTGACTTCCGTTCTAATCGAGACTCCTTAAACGTTACTGAGTCGTGACTTCCGTTCTAATCGAGACTTCTTGAACGTTACTGCGTAGTGAGTTCAATTCTTATCGAGACTCTTTGAACGTTACTGAGTAGTGCGTTCAGTTCTAATTGAGACTCCTTGAACGTTACTGAGTAGTGAGTTCAGTTCTAATCGAGACTCCTTGAACGTTACTAAGTAGTGAGTTCACTTCTAATCGAGACTCCTTGAACGTTACTGAGTAGTGAGTTCAGTTCTAATCGAGACTTCTTGAACGTTACTGTGTTGTGCGTTCAGTTCTTATCGAGACCCGTTGAACGTTACTGAGTAGTGAGTTCAGTTCTTACTGGGCAATGTATATAAAAATCTAACATTAAATAACACAACAATGGCTGACATTTCGTAAAAGCAAAATGACTTTTATTATTAATTTGACATTCTTGATACTCTTGCTAAAAGGTAGTGTTTAGTACTCATAAGTAAGGAAACACTCTCAAGACAAGTCCAAAGCACACAGGCGTAAAAGAAAGCAGCAACTGACCTAAAACGTGTAAATCGGGGTAACAAAGCATCACAAACACAAGAAAGGTTCACAAAGGTGCAATTATTGCTGAAATCAACAAAAGAGACGATATATGGAAAGTTATTTTTTGTATTAAGAGGGCCACGAACTTGTTATTTATTCAATATCCAAATGTTTTTTACAAAGCAAACTATACCCCGCTTCACATCGTATGCCGATTACCGGCTTTTCTTCAAATCGATTTACGGTAAGGTAAGCATCACGCTGGTTTATCCATTCGAGGAAATTATAAAATAAAAAAAAAACCATGAACGATATGTTATCCGTAAATGATTTCATCGCGCAGCTGAATTTGTAGATTGAAATGTGTTTCTCGCTGGGTCAATAAACAGAACGAACGGTTTTATTGTGAAGCAAAGATTATAAGACTCTTAAAGCATCATAAAATGTATTTAATTAAGAGCTATGTCAGAACATTATCCAGCCAGCAACTCTATATTATAAACCGATTTTCTTTCTGATATTCTGTCTGCCTGTGACTTTGCATACGCTCATGTAAAAGGGTATGTCTGTGTTAAGCTTGAGTGAATAACATGTCCTAGTGCGATTTCATTTACCATTTAACTCGAACACACACACATACGCGTATATATATATATATATATATATATATATATATATATATATATATATATATATATATATATATATAAGTAATTATACGTCTGGAAAAAACTTAGGTGTTTTGGCTTGTAAATGAACAAATCAATACCCAAGGGAAAACAAGTTATAAAAAAAGAACTAAGAACATTAAATTGAGGCGAAAACAATCGTCCAGAATTTAAGCTCAGAGTCCAAAGAAAAAAAAACCTCCAAAACGAATAAAGCGAAAGTAACTAAGTGCTCAATACATTCAGTAGAGAAAATCTAACTATGAACCTAAAGAGCCAGATAAACCTACCTAGGTTTTAACTACGATCCGCGTAGGTGAAACCTAGGTAGGTTTACCTGGCTTTAGGTTCATATTACACACACACACACACACACACACACACACACACACACACATATATATATATATATATATATATATATATATATATATATATATATATATATTGTCTGCGTTTGAGATAAGACATTGGAACACTGTATGGACAGCACTTACCTTAGGCTGATCAATAAAACACAGTTGAAAAGGAAACAAAGTAATTTTTTAAACTCTAAAATCATGAAATATATAAATAGAAAATTCTGTCTATATTTCTGAGATGAGTGATTATGTACACTATTTACATTATTCAGACTATTGTCCTCATCTTTGTTGCCATATTTATTACAACATTTCGGCCATTGTACGCTCCGGCCTTCCTCTTGGAAACAGGAAAAATCACAACTGGCGACATCTGGTGACTATTCTGGTTGTCGGAGATGGAGAATACAGTCTTTGGCCAGAAATTGCTGTACAAGCCATGGTTACTGATGGAACCTCTGGGGTTCGTTGAAACAACCACTACTCTACACATTCCCTTCCAAGTCCTGCTATGAACAAATGAAGTGAGTTCAAGGCCATTCTATGCAAAGCAGCATCACTCTGCGTTCTTTAACCCCATAACCATAGCAACAGTTATATATATGGAGTTCGAATTCCAGTCGAATCCATTACATTCCCTTACGTGCTAATACCCTTGGGAAAGGTATGAATCCTCTTCTTCTCCCTCTAACTATGGGTAAATAGCAGGACAGACTGGGTTCTATAGCCTTGGATGGCAACTGGTCTAGAAGAAGGACAACTCTGAATTCAAAACCTGTGGAGGGTCGTTTGAGGACCTTGTGGCACGTAGTGCACCGGGTCTCTGTATTCAGCCCTTCACCACTATAATCAAATCTCATGTACTGTTGTCGTGCTGTCGGTTCCTAGGAACTGATCTGCTTGACCCTCATACGTAGAATTCGACGGGAGAGTCGAGTACGTATATATATATATATATATATATATATATATAGAGAGAGAGAGAGAGAGAGAAAGAGAGAGAGAGAAAGAGAGAGAGACAGTTAGATAAATCAAACGACCAAATATAAGCAAAGGTATACGCGAGTGTTGGCATGCATACACAGGCAAACAAATAAATAAATCATCAAATTTATTTATGAGGTGTAAACATAACATTGAAAAGATATATATTAATAAATATACATATACATATACCTACATTTTGGTGTGCGATTTACGATTCATTGGTTTTTAAGACGCACTCCAAAACGTATATATATATATATATATATATATATATATATATATGTGTGTGTGTGTGTGTGTGTGAAGAAATATAGTTTTAAGATGTGCTATATTTATGGGATGAAGTGGTGAATATCAGAGATAGAGCGTATGTAAATATAAATATAAAAGTGAACATTGAAGTCAACACTCAGTGGCGACAGGCTGTTTCATGCTGGACGCAATCGTCAGGCCGCAAATGCTGGATATTTCCTCTGCTATTTATGTATATGGGTCAGTGGCGCATTGATGATAATCTATTCTGGCGGTTATTTTTGTCGTATATATATATATATATATATATATATATATATATATATGTATTTATGTAAAGTCAACACCCGGCGGCGACAGTCTCTTTCATGCTAAACGCAATTGTCAGGCCATGGTGTATTGTGTTTTTGCTCTACTTTTTATATATGCAGGTCATTATGGATATTCTGTTACTTTGTGTGTAGTCTATTTTATTATTCTAACGATTATTTTAGTCTGCGTAATTTGTTAATTTGTTTATTATTTACATTGTTAAATTATTTATTTATTTGCATTAATTTATTTTACTTGTTTTTCTTTATTTTATTTTTATTTTCATTTATTCTCCTTCGTTTTTAGTTTTCGAATTTTATGTTAAATAACGCAGTAAAAATTTGTTTTCGTGTCTGCATTTTAAGATTAGTTCTGATCGTTTACATAGGATGGAACGTAATTATAGATATTGTTTCCTCCAAACAGAATTTACAGTTTTTGGATTGATTTTTGTAGACAGACTTTCTTTTCCTTATTTTCCATGATATTTTTGGTGTGATTTATTTTTTTGTTTTTAATCTTTCAGATATGTTTAGAATGCGGGGTGTTGTTCTTAGGCAGGTAGTATTTGTAAAGGATGTTTTGTCCGTGTAGCTTCTTTGAATCCAGGGTCCTCCAGTTACTTCAATGTATATTTTTTCGTCATTATCTGCTAATTTTACAGCCTCTTTGTACGTTAGATTGTTTTGAAAGCAATTGCCGTTTAAGGCACATTCGTTCTTTATCCTGCAGTTACATGTGGGTTTAACTTGTTCTGGTGGTTTGTTTATTGTTTTTCTGTTGTGCGTTTTTATTATTTGAGTCATGTTCTCAATTCAGCTGTAGCTGATTTTTACTGTGTTTTTGTTGAATATCTTTTGGCGAGTGCTTGATGCGGGAAAGTGTTTGGGTGTGAGTATAAGGAATATTTTTCTAAAGCTTGGTTTTACGTTTTTCTTTTTACAGTTGGTTGAATCATATAATGTTTCTCTTCCTGCTCTTGTCTGTGCTCTGTGGTGCGTATGTGAGTGTTGCCTAGAATCCACTATCTTTTAGGGCTGTTTCGTAGTCATTCTTAGCTTCGTTTAATATAGTTTCACTGGAAGAATTGTCAGGAAATCTGACGGTTTATTGATTGCAGTATCTGCTTGATTATATATGGTGGGTTGTTGGAAGATGTGTGTATATAGAGTGGTTTATCGTTGCGTTTTCTGTATGGTTTATATGTGCCTTGTCTTAGGCTGAAGGTAAACATCAAATTAGCTTCCTTTGGGTTAGTTTTTATGCCTATATCGAAACCCATATTTTAGAAAATTTTATAATTGCTTTGTTAGTTTTGTCAGCGTTTTGTTATAGTTTCCTGTAAACTCCTGCACCATTTCTATCAATTATTTTACTTGGTTCGTGTATCAAATATATACCTATGAGTTCGCAGTTGATTCAACACAAATTTGTAGAGATATTACAACATGCATATGTTATGAATTGAATATTATTTACGCTACTCTGTCTTGAGCATGCTTTTAAGAATAGTGTTATTGGTTCTCGGAATTTATTCCATCTCTACAGTACTTTCTCTTCCCAAGCACAGAAGCTGTCATCACGCTTTTCATTATTTACGGAAGTTTCCTTCCTAACCTTTTATTTGAAGTAGTGTGGAATGTCAACATCTTGATTGTGTCATTATTTTCTCTTCTCAAGCACAGTAGCTGTTATCTCTCTTTCCAGTTTTGATGGAGGTTTCCTTTTTAACCTTTTATATGAAGTAGTGTGGAATGTCAATATCTTGATTATGTCATTATTTTCTCTTCTCAAGTCCAGTAGCTTTTATCACTCTTTCCAGTATTGATGGAGGTTTCCTTCCTAACATCTTATTTAAAATAGTGTGGAATGTCAACATCTTGACCTCACTACCATTGAATTAAAATGGAATGAATTGAATTAGCAAATTCGAAGAGAATTCCCAAAGAGTGCGAGTGAGCATTTTTAGTGCTTAAAGAATGCATTATATTTATGCTACAGGCAAAAAGTTTGAGGCCACCCTTCATTTCTTAAAAACACACCTTAAAATAGGATATTTTTGTTTTGTTTTTTAAATAAAAGATAAAATTTCAATCACTACAGTGTATTTGCTTTTATTTTTTAGTTTGATGGAAGTGAACGTGCACCCCAATTGCCTATTCTTTTGTATGTGGACCCGCAGTAATGTAACATGTACCTCAGTTTAGAACCTCTGGTGTAGCCGACAGGTGGAAAGGAATTAGGGAATTTTTCCCGTTAATCTTTGTGACTACTTAACAGTAGATTCCCGTTATCTCTATTCAGATAAAAAGTAACTACAAACGTTTTTACTCAGTCGCATTTCTGTGAACTAAAATCTATCGATTTCTATGTACACGATTGCACTTTATTTACTATTGGCTTAAATGTGTTGACTTTGCTAGAGAGCTAATTTGAGATGGTTACAGTCACATCCTGTTGAAACATCGGTTCCTGTACAAACATCAGAGTTAAGCATTGTCGAGCCTGTTCAGTGGGTGACTGCTTGCGAGTACCAGTGGATATCCGAGTGGTTTAATTTATAATTGTTAATCGGAGAGCCGAGTTCCAATTTCAGTTAAGGTTCATTATATTCACTTCTGCGCAAATACCCCTAAGAGAACTATGACTTACCCATAATAACATAATAGACTATCCCATGCGTAATAAATACTGCGCCTCAAGAGGAAGCAGGGTGTTCAGTCTGAAGTCTGGAGGTCGGTCAGAAGTCTGTCAGTCAGTCAGAGCGAGCGAGTCAGTCGAGTCAGAGGCAGTCGCGTTCAGACAATTACTACTAAACCTGATTGTTCGTTCTAACACTTTTTGCTTCTCTGTATATATTTGTAATATATCTGTGTTATTCCATATCCGTGTTCGAGTTCTTCTTTATTGGTTCTACCTTGGACAATCACCGAGGTACAAGGACCTGGACCATAACAAGTGGCGACGAAGATTCAAACAACAAAATCCTCTCTCATCAACATAACAGGCTGTAACTCGTCTCCCCCAAGCTATGGGTTAATTTGTAAGAATTTTATGATTAAACAGTTATTATTTCCAATAAATTATTACAATCTAAAAATATCTTCTGGCTTTAAATAACCTGTAAAGAGCTGATAAGCTGTAGAAAATGAATCAAAAGATGAGTAAATTCTTGCACACTTTTGAGAGATGTGCCAGATACTGTATTTTGATCTTGTATTTTTGGTGGGTGCGTTCATTTTAAAAATAATTATGAATAAATAACCTATAAAGTTTTGTAAGCCGTAGAAAACGAACCACACGATCCAAAACAAAATATGTAGGTGTCTATAGCAATTTACTAAGCGTAAAGGGACGAATGTATGGTAAATAGAAGAAGGATCAAATTTATTTGTCGTCGAATTCGCGAGACAAGCTTGCTAAATGTTACGCCACGTCGAAGTGCATAAATTACTGTCTATATTCCGCGATCGCAGACGAACTGGAATTTATTATTTCTCTGACACTTCTGCTACTTTCTTTTTCAGATCTCAACCATGTGACCTCTCTGACAGCTTCCGGTCTCAAATTTATTCCCGGAAAACTAATATAAATATAAATATTCACCAATTCGTGACATGAATTAAGTAGAAAAGATTTTTCTCTCGATGCAAAATACAATTATGGCCATTACGACGGGCCAATTGTTTTGGATTTGATTTTCTTTTTCCTTTTTCAAATTGACATTCACGGAAACCGACGTTCATGAAAACCGCTTAACAGTTGATTTTTCTGTTGTTGTTTTTGTTTTTTCATTTTCTTTTTCAAATTGATGGTCACGGACACTGGGTAATAGATTTTTTTTTTCTTTTTCAAACTGTTAGACACAAAAATCGCTCAAACGTTTTTCGTTACTTTGTTTTGAATTGCGTTGCAAGCCATGAAAACGCCTTAACAGTTTTTTTTTAATTTTCTTATTCGAACTGCCTTTCATGAAAGCCGCCTAACAGTTATTTTCAAATTCTTTTTCGAACTGCTATTCATGAAAACCGCTTAACAGTTTTTCGGGGTTTTTTGTCATTTTATTTTTTGAACTGCTATTCGTAAAAACTGCTTAACAGTTTTGGGGTTTTTTTTTCATTTTCTTTTTCGAGCATTTCGCTTAACAGTTTTTTCGCATTTTCTTTTTTGAAGAGCTATTCATGAAAACTGCTTAGCTGTTTTTTTTTTGTTTTTTTTCCTTTTATTTTTGAACTGCTATTCATGAAAATCGCTTAACAGGTTTTTGTTTTTTTCATTTTATTTTTTGAACTGCTATTCATGGAAACTGCTGAACAGTTGAGTTTTTCATTTCTTTTTCGAAAGGCTATTCATAAAAACCGCTTAACAGTTTTTCCTTTCTTTTTCGAACAGCTATTCATGAAAACCGCTTAACAGTTTTTCCTTTTTTTTCGAACAGCTATTCATAAAAACCGCTTAACAGTTTTTCCTTTCTTTTTCGAACAGCTATTCATAAAAACCGCTTAACAGTTTTTTTCCATTTTTGAATTATGATTTATGAAAACCGCTGAACAGTTTTTTGTTTTTTCATTTTTCTTTTTCGATCTCCAACTCATGAAAACCGCATAACAGTTTGTTTTTAATTAAATTGCCGTCGAAGATAATCCTAACTTATTCTTTCATTTTCCTCTAACTTTCTGAAAAAATATTTCTGTTTTAATCGTTGTAATAAAATGGAAAAATAGGTAAGAAAATCTGTGGAATTCTTTCCATTTATGAAATTCCAATAAGCTAATATATCACATAACATTTTTTTCAATAATGTATTGAAACTATTAGATATAGCATATATATAGTGTAATAGTACCCACCTATCAAGGTAAAATAATTCAAATTAATCCACAATCTGTACACTGGTACGCTTTGGACCAACAGCTTTTTAGCATTGACACTATTCTCAGGGCAGACCCCTTGTCTCGTCATAGCAAGGTTAAAAAAAAATTAACTAGTTGTTAGGCCAATACATAATTTATGTCACACAAACTCTGAATATCGATTTATACACGAAATCAACTTATACTGGACATTTCATTCTGCCTGAAAAATATCAGATGTCGATATTGTTTCTTTGGTCATCCAAGGAGAAAAGTATTGCCAGAATCCAAAATGTCTTTACGACAGAGCGCGCCAGAAATGTAAATGATTATCCATTTCGATCAACGCTAGAAAAAGACGAAGCTGCCAAATAGAATATTCGTTGACATTTCTTTTAGTGTGTCACATACAAAGGAATTAATTCCGAACAGAATGTCCAACATTCGGAAAGCATAATCCTATCTCTTTTAATCAATATTTTCCCTATTTGATTGTATGACCCTATGAAAAGAGTGGAATTTCTTGATTGGAACAACTCTTCTTTAGCAACGCGTGTCACGCAGGCGATTCCCTTCCAGTATTATTTCATTGTTCGAGGTTGACGAACTCAAATGGTGTTCTTTAGTATGACTTTTAAATAATAGGGAAATAAAACTGCCCAGGAATTTAAAAAAATGAAGGAAGGTAAGTTTTGAAATTCCAACATATCCAATATCGTTTGCTGACATTATCAATCTGTTAATTCCTACACATTAAACATACACACACGGGCACGTAGACATACACGGACATCACACGGACATCACACACACACACACACACACACACACACACACACACACACACACATATATATATATATATATATGTCAAAAGAATGCTTTCCATCTATATATGTTAAAAAATGCATTCCATTTATATATATATATATATATATATATATATATATATATATATATATATGAAATTTCTCAGTTAACCTGTAGAAAATACAATATTTATAAATGTAAATGACAATTTTTCCCTATTTCACCTTTCCTAGCAGAATTACTACTCTTCCAAATGAACGTACACAACAATATCGTGAAATCAAAAGAAAATAGTTGAATCCATTATCACAGCAATAGCAACAATATCTCCACACATGACAGTAATTGACGTAATTTTCAGTTAACAGTATGAAAATAGCGTTCTCTAAATTCTTTCAGTTTCTAAGAACATTTTGTTTTTGTTATTATTAGTTACTTTGTTTAAATAAATTCATTTCGTTTTTTGCCTTGAGAAAATCCACATTGGACGAAACGCGTCGGCAACTGCTACAGTTTTCCTATTGTCATTCATATTTATATATATATATTGAGGCAGCAAGTTCTTTTTTAGGAATGTCTGATTAAATAAATTAGAAATTTTATGTCCGCTTATTTTTAGCATAACCGTTCATATTCGTTCATATTCGTCGTAGTCGCAAATAAGAAGTGTAGATCAATGGCGTAGTCCAATGGCCTTCGTCATAGACTTAGCTCTCAGACAAAGGCTCTTGACTCACCTACACGTCCGTCGGTATTTATGATGGACACCAGCCAATCATATTCCAGTGAGGAGGAACACAGGTGTCTGCATATTCCATTATATCAATTTCCTGGGTACTTTCCATCTCAGCTGAGATCATCATCAGGAGTGCAAGGGCTAAAACTATGTGTAGTTTTACTGATTTTTTTTTTTTGCATTTAAATGCAACGGCTGACTGTTATGATTTAGCGTTGAAAAGTTATCCATTATGGATTTTTTCTTTGATGTTGGAATGTCATGGTCAAGCACTATAAACGTGATTTTCAGTGTTACAGTGCATGTCTTGCATCGTTTGATTGCGGTACACAGAAAAATATCCGTGAATATGAACCGATTATACTAAAAATAAATCAGACATAATGTTTATAATTTATTTAATCAGACATATATATATATATATATATATATATATATATATATGTATGTATGTATTTCCTGATGTTATTAGTCTGTAGGGGGTGATCCCAACGTGCTTTAGAATCATAACAGGGGTTGACCCAAGCCATGTGACTGAAATTGTTTAGACAGAACAGTTACGAGCCGTCGATAACTGTGATAGCACACTTATGTCCGACTCAAGACTTTTGCATCAAAATATTATTAGGGTCAGATGTTCGATAAATATCCATTGTCAACTGCTTTTTGCAGAGGTTCTGTTGAATTTATATATATATATATATATATATATATATATATATATATATATATATATATATATATATATATGTAAAATATATGGATATAGATCCGACAGTATGAAGAAAAATATATACGGAAAAAAACAAACAAAAATTCTTATATACAATTATGCTGTTTTAATGTTAACATGTCAACGTCGGACGTTTCGGTCTAATAAACTATCTTCAGGACATATTCATAAATTATAACATTATCAATACAACATGACAAAGACGATGTACATAAGAACAAGACTTATCCAAACAGATAACTGAAAGTTTTATAAGATCAGCGCTCCGTTTAAAACATGGTCACGTTGTAATGTTATAATTTATGAATATGTCCTGAAGATGCTTTATTAGACCGAAACGTCCGACGTTGACATATTAACATTAAAACAGCATAATTGTATATATAAGGATTTTTGTTTGTTTTTTTCCGTATATATTTTTTTTCATATATATATATGTAAATTACGTTGATATATATATATATATATATATATATATATATATATATATATATATATAAAATAAAAATACGTTGAAATCACGGAATTTTCACGTCTTTTTTTTATTGTAACACATATATATATATATATATATATATATATATATATATATATAATGGACTCTCCTGTCGGTTTCGACGTATGAGGATCTGCCAGCTTATTGATTCAGTTATGAAAGTTTATGCGATAATGTTAAGTGGCATTTAAGACCGGCTAGGGATTTACAAAGGAGGCCACATATGGAGCAAGTGTGAGGATTGTGAGATGTGATCACTATTAGATTGGCTGACATTTTAGATCTCGCTTCTTGAAAATGATACAGACAAGCAGATTGAAAATTGTTGAGTCCACTAAAACACGTTGATCTCCATTCTACTCACCCCAAAGCTAAGCGCTCAAGGGTGTTATGTGATATATTGACTGCTGGCAAGTTGCTTTTCGGCTTGTTTTTGTATCTTATCCATGGGCGTCCTACATTCCTGTAGCCCTGATCTGACTGGCTGTACATTAGGATCTTGGGTATCCTGTCATCAGACATTCTCAAGACATGACCATTCCACCGTGTGTATATATATATATATATATATATATATATATATATATATATATATATATATATATATATATATATATATATATATATATATATGCAGGTTTCATTAAATAATATATACAAGTTTTGTCTATTTATTTTAAGTAAGTTCCTTTTATATTGTCTGATAAGCTTAATAACATTATCATTGAAAGACGAAAATAAATCACCCAATTGATACATATTTTAATCCTATCTAAGCTTTCGGTTTACATAAGCCATTCTCAAAGATGACAATTACATATGAATATATCAAACAATACACAGACGAACCAATAATGATAGTCTGTTTTTGTTGCATGAAAAATTTCAAAGCAACGACAAACTCGTGTATATGAGACGCAGAAGAGAAAATAGCATCGCAGCTCGTGACGTCAACCATGACCACGCGAGAGTGAAAACGAGAAGTATTAAGTATTATCAGACAATATGAAAGGAACTTACTTAAATATACAAAACTTGTCTATATTATTTAATGAAACATGCATCAATGAAAAATTGCTGCCTAAATATACACAATATATATATATTTTATTAAAGACATTTTTATGTTTAACGTTCTTATTTATAGATACAAGTATTTAAGTAACTGCTCTGTTTATAATAAACAGTATTAAATAACATTTACCGGCCTGAATGTCCGAGAAATTTTCATAGAAAATATTCGTCCTTTGACAGGATTCGAAAATTTCTCGGACATTCAGGCCGGTAATGTTATTTAATACTGTTTATTATAAACAGAGCAGTTACTTAAATACTTGTATCTATAAATAAGAACGTTAAACATAAAAATGTCTTTAATTAAATAAATTGTCAGACTTTGTCCATTTCTTAATATATATATATATATATATATATATATATATATATATATATATATATATATATATATATATATATGATACAACAAACAAAGATGTGAAAATTCCGTGAATTCAACGCATTTTTCAGGTCAAGAGAACCTCTGTAAAAAAACGGTCAGTTGACAATAAATCTTTATCAAACATCTGGCCCTAATAATAATTTGATGCAAATATCTTGAGTCGGACAATTGTATAAGTGTATACATATATGAATACATATTTACATACTATTTGAAGTTATGCAAATTCCATAAACCGCAGTATTTCGAATTTTCTTTGAACAATTTCGATCAAATTTTAAATGATTAATTTAATTGTTAATACAAAGCTGGAGTGAAACGTTTATGTAGTTTTATTAAAGTTAATGGATTTATTATAAAATCTGCAGTCTGAAATTATTATGCAAAAATCGCTTTTACTTCAATAACAAGGTAATAAAATCATCAACAATTGATCAACACTTACAAGTGAGCAACTAACAAACATATATGATAAGCCTTTGATTTTTTTTCTTCAGCAGGTTCAATTTCAGATAGGGTGCTATTAACTCCTTCCCATGGACCTGCTTTGATGTTATATTCTTTGCCACTTTCATCATTTCATCTTCACAATTGATCATAGGTTTTAGATCAACACTTCATGGTCGCCATTACATTATCTTCTCTTCTCTAAACTTGTTACATTCAAAAAATTCATGGGTAACCTCGGATACATGAGAAGGATCATTGTCATGCATAAATAGCCACTTCACTTTGAAACTTATCATCCAGTACCTTTAACTGCCTATTACTCGAGTGGGTCTAAAACTGACCGCATAGTGAAAGAAAGAAAACTAAAGCGGTTGTTTCAATTAATTTGCACAAGGGTGTAAATTTCAATACTTGGAATTTGCTTTGAACAATTGTGGATGTCTAAAAAAAATATTGAGTGAAACGTTTATGTTGGGGTTTTTTAAAGTTAATAGACTTATTATAAAATCTGTAGTCTGAAGTTATGCAAAAATGATGCAATTTTTATATCAATAACAAGTAAATATACAATTACCCAACCCCTACAAAAGAAAAAACTAACAAACAAATATGATAAGCCTTTGATTTTGTTACTTCAGCCGGTTCAATTCCCGATAGGGTAGGGTTAATTGCTTCCCATGGACCTGTTTTGGTGTCAATTTTTTTCCCGCGAAAATTACTTTAGAAAAGTCAGTTTTCATGTATTTCTTGGCCCAGTTTGAGTTTTTAAAATATTCGCTTGCCTCGGAAAATTCGTGACAGATCCCGATTTGCGAAATATTCTACACTATTTGTCTTTCGTGACTCCTTCAATTCCAGCCTGTTCAAAGATCTAAGCACTGGTCAAAAGTGGCTGTTTCTCTATAACTCACTTTACTTACCCTCGACGAGACAAGTTCTTAAAACCTTTTCCTTTGCTTCTAATTCCTAACTTAAGTATATATCAACAGCCCTCTTAATTGTTCGATTATATCTGCAAAGTTCCTTTGATATTTCCCATAAGGACATTCCCTCAGTGAATAATGCTCTTATTTTCTGTTTTTTTCTGTGGTTTTTTTTTTTTTTTGCATTTGTTAAATTTTTTCCATTGCCCATGTTGCAATATATGTGATGGAAAAAATGAAAAAATAAGTTTTTAATAATTTCAGGAGTTTTAAACTAAAGTTAGGATGCTTGTCCCCGTTGGTAGTTGCATAATTAAAAGAAAAAAATACTTGTAGTTCCAATAAATGACTTATTTTTATGGAAATGCCATTACAGAAGAGACTTCGACCATCCGCAAATAAAATTGACGAACCAAAAGGATTTCAATCAAAGAAGAATATCCGAACTAATGGTAATAGAAAATTACAAAAAATGCCTGCAATAGGATAGATGCAGCACAACTGTATACTGTCTGGACATCTCTGGTCAAAAGGAAAATATGATATGACAAAAAAAGACAATTTATATAGTAAAAGAGAAAAAATCATTTTTTTTTTTACGCCTCAACTTGCTATTAAGTTGTAAACGTCATCAACTCGTTTTGTTTTCCTTAATTTGAATTCTTAAGCGTTTCGAACTTCTTTGTACTGATTTTACTCAAATTAAGTAGTGACCAAGACTGGCAACTGCTAAGTCGAAATATTTCCATAAAAATAAATCATTCGTTAAAACTGCAAGTTTTTTTCTTTTAATTAATTTTAAACTAATTTGAATTTAATGTGCATAATAAATTCGTCTAGTTCATTTTCATAAATACCAAAAATATCTCAAAATGTAATTATTAAAATAACTAAAAATTTATTTCGAAATTTTACCAAAGGTGGAAATAGACTCGCTTAAATTTGTCAAATAGTGTTTCTGGACTTTTACGGTTATTGAAGTTTATGATTTAGCTTTTGACGATATGTGTGACTATGTGCGTGTGTTTGTGTGTATGTGTGTGCGCGGGCGCCCGGGTGTATATGTGTGTGTGGGGAGTATAAGCATTTTAGGATTTGGATGGATACTCTGGTTGCTTAATTTCTACGCTGAAATTACTAGTCAAGTAGCTTAAATAGTTACTGTTTTTTTTTTATATTTGTATCAAATAAATAGAAAGGACATTTCAGTGAAATTAAAACTAGTAGAATTTGTTGAATACAATATAAAATAACGTATTTACTAACTCTTATTGTTTTATTTTCCGTTTTCTTTTTTCTTTGTTTTAATGCTTAAGCCACACTGGTTTCAGGGTTTAAGATATAGTTAAATTTTCTCTTCATATTTAATAAGCGTTATTTTTAGTGACTACATGTGTTTCAATTTTATTCCGCTTTACTGGTACTCCTATGAATCTAGCCTAAGGCCACATCACTTTAAAACACCGGCTTACGTGTGATCACCGAAGTTAAGCAACGTTGAGCCTGGTCAATACCTAGATGGAGGACCGCTTGGGAATATCCGACATTATTTCTTATTATATACGTTATTTTTAGCGGGTCCAAGTGTTTCAGTTATTTAACCCATTTTGGTTTTTTGTTGTTTTTTCAAACGGTGGAATTATTAACCACCAGACTAGATCGAGAGGCCCTACGAAAGAACATGTCCTCTCTAGATGAAGCGAATCTGTATCCCTTTTTTTAATCAGAGAAACGAAATCCTATAAAAGCCGACGTACCGTTGCCAGTTTAGCCACACCCGGCCATCTTGCTAATGGACTCACGTGCAATTGCTTAAAACTGTTTATTGCATTGTGGCTTGAAAATGGCACAGTGGATAAAGGCGTTGGTTAGATCCAGTGACAGGACCCAAACAGTGTGAGTTCAATACCTGGTTAAGGCAGTGGAGAACTTTCAGAGGGAAATTAGCAGGAGATAACTGACATCCATCAAACATGGCACGTGGAACTAGAACAGTGAGCGAAATAAAGGGTTCAGTTCGACATTCCAACCATCTGAAGAAGGCCGGAGCGTACAACGGCCGAAACGTTGTGATAAATATGGCGACAAAGATGAGAACAATAGTCCGAATAATGTAAATAATGAATTATAAAATATTCCAAAATGATTAACTCTTCATCTTCGAACATCAAGTTGATTAAACATAATTACGTCTACTAGCAAAAACCAAATAATATACCATTAATAATGAGTAAGACTGAAGTAAACTTTGCAGAGCTGATTTGTGTCTGCAGTTTTCGATAGCGAATTCTATCTTTATGTCATCTTTTTAGTCCTTCTCTTGTCGAATTACTCTTTATCAGCAAACTTCTTTTTAATTAAGAACAGTTATACATCATCCAAGGACATTAGATGATTCACTTTTCCTGGCGTGTTTACGAATTGGCAATTTTTATTAAAATTTTTCATAATTAGATTCAGTTTATATTAGAAAGTAAAGTAATTTTATTTTATTCATTTTGAATTTTGTAAAAATATTTTCATGTTTCGTTAGATAAATTCCACATTAGCAAAATAAAAAAAAATATATAGTCAATTTGTTTCATTTTGAATGCGGAATAAATGTGTTATATCACATGCTGTTGGGATGAAAAACAAAATGCTGTGATGACTGAGACTAGATAATTCATCATAATGATCAATTGTATCAGTTCAATTGTATTTTATAGAAAAATTGTAATCTAACATTATAATAGCCCATCTTTGCAGACAGTATGATGTATACGATGTGACGCCATTTTTTAGATTAAAAAATATTAAAAAGAGGCTTGTGATCTGTGATGCAGCATTTTTTGGAACCTTTTAATAGCAAAGACTATTGCTAACGCTTCTTCTTCAAATTGGCTATAGTTACGCTCTACAGGTGTCAGTGATCTTGATGCGTATGCTATTGCGTTTTGGCGGCCATCATGAAAAATGTGTAAAATGACAGCTCTAGTACCATAACGAGAAACATCAACGACTACAGCATTATCTATGGTTGGGTTGTAGTGTGTCAGCAGAAGGACTTTATTTTTTGAAGTCTGCCTGGCATGTGTCACACCACTTCCATTCGAAAGATTGTTGAGGGGTGCACAAACTCTATGAAGTTCAGGCAAAAAAGCACTATCGTGGCTAACTAAGTCAAAGAAGTTTGTTGCATTTGTCGGTGCTGGCATGCTTTTTATTGCCGAGAAAATAAAAATTGCCCGTAAAATAAATGCAAACAAGCTACGGAGTTCGGATGTGTATACGAAAAAAGATTATGCCGACTTATACTTAAAAAACAGGAAGAGAGAGAGAGAGAGTTGGTTTGGCTTGTTTTGTTTTTGTTGTGAGACCGTAACATACCTACAACATGGACTCTTTCAGGACTATATAAAGTATGCGATATAATACTCTAGGGGAAGAAGAGAGACAGAGACAGAGAGTCAGAGACAGAGAGACAGAGAGAGAGTATTCATTCTAATACCGTAGTATCAGCCGCGTACGGCTACCAATATTGGACACTAGCACATAGTAAGCTCCGCTTACACTTACACTATCTTTGTAACCTTTTTGTTTAATATATCTTTCTTACCTCTAACCCGTGTTCCGTGTTTTCCTTTCGGGGTCCCAACTTTGGGTCCACATCAATTTTGTGAATGCAATACCAGGTCACAGCATTGGTGAACCAAAACTGATTTTTCAACAAGATGGGGCACCTCCCCATTATGCTTTGGCAGTAAGGGACTACATTGACCAAACCATCCCTCCACGTTGGATTGGTGTCGAATAAAGATAAAATAATTTATTATTTCTAAATTCTTATAACTGTTGCGTACATAGGACCCTGAAGGTAAAAGGTTGAAGGCCCCAAAGCCCTTAGAAGTCAAAAGTCTAAAATCCGATCGAAGGGCGGCTTCTAGGCATGTGTTAAACTATTTCTTTCTCTGAAAACTTCACTGAGTTCTTCCACTGAAGATAAAATCCGTTGCCTTCTTTGGTAAAATATAATTCCTCTAATGGTTCTGTTCCTTAGTGACCATTTAACGAATTAGGAGAATTTTTCATCTTTGTGAGAAAAATCTCTGTGAACGTTATCCACCCAAGGTTTAAACCACAAAGTGAATGTTTTCCCCGACCCGCTGAGTCATAGTGAAATTTTGTTCTGTTATTTAACAGGACATTCACTGGATTTTTGTTTTGGTTTGCTCTAGAGCGGAAAATTTCGAATTGATTCTGGAACTATGCAGTCATTGCTCTCAGCCACTGTTATGACTTCTGAAACTGATCTTGCTATTGATGTAAAATCTCTTTATGCATCTCTGGTGAAATTGCCAGGTTGATTTTGAAATTCGAGTCCTTGTCGTCAACACTTCGTTATATCCCAGGTTTTTGGGATGAACAATGACAGACAAGTGTATATTAACACATAATAAAACAACTTTTATTCATTCACTGCCTGAAAACAGCAAAGAATTGTTTGGATTGAAACCATGAATCTCAGCTTGTCACTAAGTTTAATTCAGAAATGTCGTATTTTGAGTTTAGTCATTTATAGGGAAATTAAATCAGTTTCTTCTAACAATATCAGAAGAAAAATTATTTTATTCACGTTGTATAATAAATAAATAAAATCACAAGTAGATTGTAAATTTTACTTTATAGATAATATCTTGATTTTTCATCTAAATGACGCCTGATCTTGCAAAATTGATGCCCCGGGACGTAAGAAGCGTAAGATAGACATGTTCTTGCTCTAAAATGTTAAATGATTCCCAGATAGATTTGGTTCAGTCCCACATCAAAAGTTATTTTCTAAACGAGTTAATTCATGATACTTTGTAAAGTAAACAAATCTTTTTTTTTGAAACATCACATCCTCGGGAGAATGAATTAAAAAATAATTTTAAAAAATAATTAAAATTAATTTTTACTGTAATAGACTGAAATAAGGGCATTAACTGTTAGACAGACCTAAGCAGATGGCCTGGATTAGATGTTTTATTTAAATTGCAAAATACCAACAATTTTAATTGTGTAATCTATTATTATTATTGTTTTAATTTTGCTTTGATTTCTGGGGTTTACACATTTCTTTCCGGATCCTGCCGAGGGACCTAAGGTTAGAAATGGCGTCATGACACTTCCCACTGGCAAAAAAAAAAAAAAAAAAACATAGATAAAGCCCTTCGTAAAGTGTAGGTTGTACTTGTCAGAACATTTTTTGTATCTCCTTGAGGCATGGACTTCTAGGAATCTCTTCAATTAGTCTACTGCAATCTTTTCCAACCAATCCTAGGGCTCCAACTACAACAGGGATTGTTGATGCTCCCATATGCCACATTTTCGGGATTTCTATTTCAAGGTCCTTGTATTTTGACAGCTTTTTGAATATCGTCAAAGATACATTGCAGTCAGCAGGGACTGCCATATCAATAAGGAGGCACATTTTTGTTTGTGGTCTTTAATAACAATATCTGGGCGGTTGACTTTGATTGTTCTGTCAGTGTGTATTGTGTAGTCCCATAGAATTGTAACTGGTCCTATCTCCGTAACCGGGTCTGGGTGGTGTTCATACCAGTTTCTTTCAGTTTCCTTCCCGTAGAAGTTGCAGATTTTCCAGTGCAGATATTGGCCCACTCTGTTATGCCGGGTTTTATATTCAGTGGGTGCAACCTGATACAAGATGATCAATCGTTTCTGGATATTTATCACAGAATCTGCATTTTGGGCTGACAAAATATTTCAGTATATGTGCTTGATAATTCCTAGTTAACAAGCATTGGTCCTGTGCATCAAGGATAAAACCTTCATTTTCAGCTTTCAACCCTGCATTACGTAGCCACTGATGGGTACGGGTTTTGTCTACGTCAGTTTGTTTGGTACGGGCAGAGTATTGGCCATGAAGCGGTTTATCTTGCCATCGCTTCTGTATCTGGTCGGTTGCATTCGTCTTTGAATGTCTTTTTTAAGTATTTTCCAGTTTCAGCCGGTGTATTGTGCTGTGCTTGCATCTCTACGCCCATTTGAAACTCCATTTTGAATTTGTTGGCTTCTTTTATTACGGAGTAAAGACGCTTACTACTTTCATGTTCCTTAACGCATACCATCATCCAGTCTTCTGTAGTTTCCAAGTATTTTTGGAGGCCAGTTGTTGTAGTTTTGTAGGACAGTTCTAATTGAACTAATCCTCTGCCTCCTTTGGATCTGGGCACATACAGACGATCAACATCAGCTTTGGGATGATGCATGCGATAGCAAGTGAGAAGCTTTCTCGTTTTGGCGTCCATTCGCTTAATTTCAGCTATGGTCCAGTTAAGGACATTAAAGCTGTATTGCACCACAGAGACAGCCAAATTGTTTATGGCTGATACTCTGTTTTTTAAGTTTAGCTCAGTATTTATTACCAGACGTACACGCCTGTAGTACTCTTTTCTTATTTTTTCCTTCATTTGGGGGTGTTGTATGCCATTTCCTTCGCTAATTCCTAGGTACTTATAAGCTTCATCATGCTCCAGTTCCCTAATCTTTGTGACAAAATCTAAATCTATTAAGGGTGTTTCTGTAATTCTACCTTTCTTAAATGTTACTTTTGCACATTTATCTAATCCGAAGTCCATACCTATGTCGTCACTGAAGTATTTTACAATATTGAGGAGGCCTTTCAACTCATTGTCGTCTTTGGCAAAGAGTTTGAGATCATCCATGTAGAGTAGGTGATTGAATATTTTCTTATTTATTTTGTAACCAGAGCTACTGATGTTCAGTTCATGTGTAAGAGGGATTAAGGAATAACAAAACAGAAGGGGTGACAGAGAATCTCCTTGAAAGATTCCACGTCGGATATTCAGACAGTTGGATATGGCAGTGCCCCCGGTGTGACTAAGGTATAGTTTGGTGTTCCACATTCCCATGCTGTTCTTAAGGAAATTTAATACCACAGGGCAGACTTTGTATATTTCCAAAGTCTTAAGGATCCAAGAATGTGAAACATTATCAAAGGCTTTACGATCATCAATCCACCCTGCACTAAGATTTATGCATCGCCTCCTGCAATTTTCCAGGATCATTTTATTTATCAGAAGTTGATCTTTGCAGCCATAT
The DNA here is from genome assembly GCA_903632075.3 of Acanthosepion pharaonis. NCBI lineage: Eukaryota > Metazoa > Mollusca > Cephalopoda > Sepiida > Sepiidae > Acanthosepion > Acanthosepion pharaonis. Next base: position 473,121 of record CAHIKZ030004609.1, on the reverse strand, counting down.
GAACCTCTTCTGCATCCCTTCTGTTCCAGCGGGAGAATGCTGTTTGTTTCGAAAAAGGAATAAGTACGGTTCGTCAGTACAGACGTGATCAACTTATACGTTGTGTTAGAGACATGTTATCGGTCTATAATTTTTCGGGTCGTCTGTTTCAGTTGTTTTTGGTATGAGGTATGTAATACCTTCAGTAATACATTCAGGGATTTTATTGGAATTATTTACAAGCGTTGATAATGTTTTTGCAAGAATTTCATGGATAGATGAGAGATGATAAAGCCAGAAATTGAGCACCTTGTCATTTCCTGGGATTTCGTTAGAGCTTGCCTAACATCATTTGTGGATATATTTTCCCATTCTTGCAGAGGTGTATCCAGCATTCGTTCTTCTTCACTCCGGATCCATTCTGCATTTGGGTTATATTCCAAATATTTTCCCAAAATGTCTGTACATTATCAATCGATGGTGGCCTTTCGACATATTATTATTATTATTATTATTATTATTATTATTATTATTATTATTATTATTTCCTTTGATTTCTGTTGTATACACATATCCTTCCGGGTCCCAACCAGAGATCTAAGGTCAAAAATGGCTTCATGACATTTCCCACATTTCATCTAAGAATCTAAGATCACACACATTTTACATAGCTAAAGCTCTTTGTAATGTGTGGGCTGTATTTGCGGGAACAATGTTTTGTATTTCTTTAAGCCATAGGCCACCAGCCAATGAGTCTATCGGAATCTTTTCCAACTAATCCGAGGACTCCTAATACAACTAAAATTATTGATGTCCTCATGTGCCACATTTCTTTTTAATTTCCACTTCAAGATCCTTGTATTTTGATAGTTTTTGAAGATTTTCAAAGGTACATTACAATCTGAAAGAACTGCCATGTCAATATGAAAACACATTCTGTTTTTATGGTCTTTGATCTCGATGTTTGGGCGATTAGCTTTCACTGTTCAGTCTGTGTGTATTGTAAATCCCATAAAACTGTTACAGGCCCTAACTCCGTAACCGGGTCTGGTTAATGTTCATACCAATTTCTTGCAGTTTCCTTCCTATAAAATTTGCATATTTTCCAATGCAGATATTGACACACTCTGTCACGCCGACTTTTATATTCAGTTGGTACTAACACTGTTCATCTTGATAGAAGATGGACAATTGTTTCTGTTTATCACAGAATCTGCATTTGGATTTAACGCAATTTTTAAGGATGTGTGCTTGGTAATTTGAAGCAAGAATAAAACATTTGGTTTCAGCTTTTTACCCTGCACTACGTAACCACTGATGAGTATAGGCATTGTGTGGCTACATCAGCTTCTTTAGTACAGGCAGAGGATTGACCATGAAGATGCTTATCTTTTCATTGTTTCTGAATTTTGTACATTGCATTTGCTTCTGCCTTCTTCTTTAGTTTCTTTGCCTCTGCAGTAGGTGTATTATGGTTTAATTTCTCTTCTTCACCCACTTGAAATTACATTTTGAATTTGTTGGCTTCCCTTATTATAAATGTAGTTTCCAAATATCTTTGAAAATCGATTTTAGCGGTTTTGTAAGGCATTTCACATACAGTCGATTAACATTAGTATCAGGATAACGCATGTGGTGGCAAGTGAGAAGCTTTCTTTTGATATTCATTCACTTATGGTCAATTATGGGTCAATTAAGATTGTTGAAACTATATTGCACCACGGAGATAACTAAGTTGTTTATGGCTTAAATTTTATTTGGTGAATTAAACTCGGCATTTAACAGCAATATTTAATATTCTTTTCTTACTTTCTCTTCATTTAGGTTTGTTGTACTTTATCCCCTTCGCTTACTCCTAAGTATCTATAAGCTGCTTCTTGTTCCAGTTCCCTAATCTTTGTGAGAAAATCTAAATCTTTTGGGTGCTTTTTTAGTGATTCTCCCTTTCTTGAATGTTACGTCTGCACATTTATCTAATCCGAAATCCATATTGATGTCGTCACTGACACATTTTACAGGATTGAAGATACCTTTCAAATCATTTTTGTCTTTGGCAAAGAATTTGATATCCAGAATAGGGAATTAAAACGTTCTTCTTTTTTTATTTTTCATCTATAATTATTATTGTTTAGTTCATGCGAAAGGGGGTTAAATGACAGACAGAATAGAATGGGGCGATAGGGAGTCTCCTTGAAAGATTCATTGTTATTATTATTATTATTATTATTATTATTATTTCCTTAGTCGGATCCATGACCCAGTTATAATAGGTATAACATTGGTTTTAAGATCTTTGTATTTATTTATTTTATCATGTTGTTTATTAGAAATTGTCACATGTTTTCTTAGTTATTACTGTTATTGTAAATATTAACTAAACGAATGACTTTTAGTATTTATTTAAATACTACTAAATTAAAGATATGTTTTATTATTATTATTGTAAATAATACTTAAAGGAATGTTTATTATTTATATAATCCAAAATTCATACCGATGTAGTCACTAAAAAATTTCAATGTATTGGTGATACACTTCAACTCATTGTCGTTTATGGCAAAGATTTTGATATCATCGATGTCGAATATGGGATTAAAGACTTTCTTTTGTACTTTGTATTCATAATTATTACTTTTTAGTTCATGCGAAAGGTGGATTGAGACAGACACAAGAGATGGAATGGCGAAGTTTAATCGAAAGATTCTTCCTCGAATATTCATGTCATGTTATTGGCCTGTAATTTAGGGATCATCTTTTTCACCCATTTTTGTTGGGAGATATTTAATACCTTCAGTAATCAATTCTGGAATTTTATTGGGGTTAATTAATTAGCACTGATAAAGTTTTATGACAGATGATAGAACCAAAAGTTAGGCAACTTGTTATTTGCCGGGAATTTTCATTTTTAGGATTTTCTTACAACAAGTTTTACATTCTTTGTTATAATTTTCCATTCATTTACAGGTTTATCCTTCATTCTTTCTTGATCTCGTTTAATCCATTCTGCATTAGAATTATATTCCTTTTGGTTGATCCAAATATCCTTCTAAAATATTTGCACTTATAAATGGTGGCTTTTTGACTTCAATAATTGTTTTTCCAATTTCCCTGTAAAAGTTTTTGAGGTTTTTTATTATTATTATTTAATTTGATTTTTGTTGTATAGACATTTCCTTTCGGATTCCAACCAGAGACCTAAGGTCAGAAATGGCTTCATCACATTTGAATGAGGAATTTTCTAACAAACAAACCTCAAATCAAACATTTTACATTTCCATTATTATTATTATTATTATTATTATTATTATTATTATTATTTTATTTCCTTTGATTTCTGGTTTTCCATTAATTTACTTATTATTTTACTTCTTAAATAAGTAATTATTACTTATTATCGTCCTTTGATTTACTCATTTCTTCATAAGTTGTGGGCTGTACTTGTGAGAACAATTTTTTGTATTTCTTTAACGTATGGGATATCAAGGAGCCGTTTAATGTGTCTATTGCAATCTTTTCCAATCAATCCGTGGGCTCTAACTACAACTAGAATTGTTGATGTCCTCATGTTCCACATTTTGGGGGTCTCGATTTCAAGGTCCTTGCATTTTGATAGTTTTTTGAACCTGACACAAGATGGCCAATTGTTTCTGGATATTTATCATAGAATCTGTAGTTTGGGCTAACACATTTTTAAGGATGTGTGTTTGGTAATTTCCTTAAGCAGGCATTGGTCCTGTGCAGCAAGAATAAAACTTTCAGTTTCAGGTTTAACCCCTGCACTACCTCGCCACTGACGGGTACGTGGTTTGTCTACATCAGCTTCTTTGGTACGGGTAGAGTATCGATCATGAACCGGTTTATCTTGGCATCATTTCTGTAACTGATCGATTGCCTTTGCCTTCTTAAGTATTTTCCAACAGCAGTCGGTGTATTATTATTATTATTTTAAAAGATATACGTGATTTTTTTAAACGTCATTTCACGTCAAGCAAGGCAGTAAATCCACTAGGAGGCAAGTGTGGGGTTACAGAGTGAAAACAAAAACTACTATTCAGGAGAGAGAACAATAAATGAACAGGGATTAAGAAGACAGAAAATAACAATTGACAATGCATTTAAATTTTCGAAGATCAGTGTTCACAGAAATGCAAGATGACTGAGGAGAATTCCACAAGCGAAAAGTGCCAGAGAAGTACCTGTTAGCAACGAAATTACGGTAAAATCTATCCATTTCAACTTTAAAATAATGAGATCTTGCCACTAATTAGGTACTTAAATTCATAAAATCTAGGGTACCATAGCGGAAAGTTAATCCAAACAATTACCATGAAAATACTTCTAGAAAAGGCAGAGGGAAGCTATGTTACGGCAGTGAGAAAGTGAATGAAGCCGAAATGACAAAGCATGTCCAATAGCATGGCAGATTCTTCTTTGGATTTTATCAAGAATTTCTAAATATATATATATATAGAGAGAGAGAGAGAGATATATAAATTATCAATGGCGTGGCATAAAAATAAAATTATTCTAATCTTAAAACAATGAATTAAAATAAGAAATCCTCCCTCTCTGACAATCTTAAGACTGACTTCATTAATGCCGCGGTAGAATCGGCCGTGCTCTACGGCTCAAACGCCAAGAAGCATCACTTGACGGAACATACAAAAGGATTTTACAAGTTGCATTGGACATCAGCTGGAAAAAACACCCAACAAACAAACGCCTGTATGGACAGCTTCCTCCTATCTCAGTGCCGGCTAGCTCGTCAAAACTTGCGAGTGAAATCCTCCTATGGAACCCAGATTCTTACCATCGCTTGAAGAAGTACAATCAGAGTATTGAAACATGAAAGCTTTTGGGTAGCGGTTTCAAAATGTTTTTTTTATTCTAAGCTCTTAGAATAAAACTATAATAGTAATAATATATTGCTTTACTTTGTATTGAGCACCTTTTTAAAAAGTAAATGGTGGAATTTTACTCCATCTGTTTTTTTTCTCATTTGTACACACACACACACACACACACATATATATATATATATATATATATATATATATAGTGTTACAGTTTTATATTAACTTTCCTTTTCCTTAATTCTTAATTAAAAAGAAAGTTAATATAAAATTTTAACACTATATATATATATATATATATATATAGTGTTACAATTTTATATTAACTTTCTTTTTAATTAAGTCAAAAAATTCATCGTTAAGAACACGAATTTAATTTATCAAAGAAGCAAACATGGATTTTATTTTACGAATATCCTTTCCTGATATTTTTGTTTCGTTTTTTTTTTACAGTAAGATTAACCCTGTACGGGGGCTACTCGAGGTAGAGTGTTACGTTAAGGGGTAGTTTATATGGATAGAAGGGGAACATAATGGTTGACTCTAGACTTGAGCAAATTCAGTTTGTAGGAGTTTAGTTTTTTCTAGCACTTTCCATGAAAGTAACAACAGAGGCTCGCCACATTCTGCCTGTGAGAGAAGAGGTTGAGAGATGGAAAATAATTCTTCTGCAGCAAACCTTATAGATGAAATTGCCACTGATATTCCTAAAATCCGTTTTGCTTTGTTTGCTCCAATTGAAACTAGCTCCTGGGCGCGGTTTAATAGTGTTCGAATGTTGCAGGTCGTTGATTCTGACCAAGCAAATTCCGCAAGAAAACAGCATTCATCTCAAAGGCAGAAAGCTGAAATGCAGACTGAGAAACAAGCTAACAGTGGGAGTATAGTAATGTATAAGAAGACGCAAAACGTTCAATCGATCGACCGCAGCTCCGCGTAGCGGTGGCCCAAGCAATCAATTAGAATTCAAGATGGCAGACAATAGGCTGTAGAGAATAAGAGAGAACAATAACAGCCGCCATGACAGAGAGAAGGCAGAATACTTCCATCGTAATAGTCTGGCTGCACATTTACAAAATGGACTAATTTATTTATTGGCACATATATTTTCGATATGGTTCGGCTGGACAGGAGTATTTTGTTTTTACGAAATTAGCATGCTCTGTGACAATGCACTACAAACCAATGACTAAATGTTTTGTAGCTAAAACTTGGTAATAAACTAATGACTATAGCCAGAAAAGATCAATATTTGACTGCAGCATCGCAGATCCAAAAATAAAATTGATCTGAGGCAGTTCTGCAATCAAATTTCTTACCGTCATCCTATAAACTGAACTGTCACGAAGACATATAAGAAAAGAGAAGTATTTTGGGACCACTAACCTATGTAACGAATACTTTGTATCAATAGATATTCTGTAAGCTTGACCTAGTCTGGTAGAGGGACACAAGAACGGAGCCCTCCGTGTGGATCGAAGATAATACACTAGCTTTTATAAATTTATATCGATTACTAAAATTTTGCACACTTAATACCGATGCAAGTATCTCTACATCGCAAATTTTTAGAAGTAGATAAAGGTATTGACTTGGAGATGGATGGGTTCCGCCAGGTAAGTACATTTAGCAAAGGACGATTAAACCATTTATTTAGGAATTATTTTTTTTTTAATAATAAAAATCAAAATGTAATCTCCAATTGCTTTTTGAGATTTCAGTTTCAAAATGTAAATGCTTCTATCCATCAATTCTGATCACCGAAGTTAAGCAACATCGAGTCTGGTCAGTATCTAGATGGGTGAAGGGGTAGGAATTTCAGGTGTTGTAATGGATAACGGCTAGGAATTGGAAATCGCAGTGCTGAGTTCTAGTTCCAGTCGGGAATCTATTATATTATCTTTTAGGGTGTACCTAATGAGCTGCTTAGTGCAATTCCAACCTTATGTTTCGATTTCTCCAATGGAAATTTTGACTTAAATATGAAATGGTGACAATGCCAAAACGATGTCCGTCTTGCATACAAACAAAAAGGCAATTTTCTATTCACTTACGCGTAAACATCCTTGAGAATTCACCACTTCTCCCCCAACTATGGGTTAATTAGTAAGACTTGTACCAGTAAACCAGCCACCCCCACAAGATTCTGATAATATAAATATATATTTTGACTTTAAATAACCTGCAATGAGTTCATAAGCCGTAAAAACATATCAAAGTTTAATTAATCTTCTTTATAAGATATTTATTTGCATAGATTTTTTCAGTGGGTGTATAAACTGATATGACTGTAGCTGCGGCCATGAGTCTTTCTGACTGGTGTAAGATATTTTCTCTTGGGATATCTGATGTGTTGCTTAGTGAAATTCCTATTCCACTTTCGCCTTCAGAGTTTCCAGTAGAAACTGTGGCCGAAATATGAAATGGTAACAGTGGGCTACAGGCAGTGAAAGAAAATGAGAAGACATTAAAAATAACTACAAACCCAGTCCTAAACAAGAAATAGGCGAAAAGACTCTAACCCTGTACAAAAGTTCGTGGAGGAGTGTGACCAGGACAATAGGCGAATCTGTTTACTCCTATTGAAGCTAAAAAAAAAATAAATAATGAATAAAATTTCAGAGTTTAGGCAGAGACCTTACAAGTATAGAGTTGAAGAAGATTAGAGAAAGAACCGGGAAAACCCAATCCTAAACAAAAAACAAGGATTTTTATCCTGAAATTGTCTGAACCAGATTGCACATGATTATTCTCTTTTTCATTTAATTTTTTGATTAACTTTATGTAATTATTTGGGGAAAAATGATGATTGATTAATTGAAAAAAATAAATAGTGTTAAGTTTTTGTGCTGCTGCTAATAATAGTTAATAGTGTCCTTAAATTGTGCAAGTATGTTTGGCAGTTACATTTATACTTACAAGCTAATAAAAAAACTTTTTTGTAAAAACCTGTCATAATTTTTTCATTCATTGAGTTTTACATGATTTACATAATTTCTTACAATACCGTGTCTTTCGTAATTATAAAGAGAGATAGAGAGAGACATACAGACGAACAGAGACAGACAAAGAGACAGAATTAATGAAATTAAAAGGTTTGTCACTTAGACCGACTCTCCGAGAATTACTTCGTCTACTCGTCAGTAGCCATCAGCAATTACACACACACACACACACACACACACACATATATATATATATATATATATATATATATATATGGAAAGAGAGACAGACAGACAGGCAGAAGGACGGACAGAGACAGGGAGACAGACAAAGAGACAATGATTATGTAGTGATTTCTTTCATTTCTTTTTAGTTCATATAGGTTTGGTGGGTCCTTAAAACTTCCCTTACCAATAGCAGACTTTTCGATCAGAGCTTAATGAGTCTTTGAAGTACGTGACGGTCAATTCGCTATTCAATTGAATTATTGGTTATTTTCATGAGGGCTATTATCGGCTTTCATTTTGTCTTTATTCACACACACACACACACACACACACACACACACATATATATATATATATATATATATATATATATATATATATATATATATATATATATATATAAAGAAATAAAGAACAGTAAGATATATAATCCGGTATTTTTTATTTTTATTTTTACAAAACAGTGCTCAATGTAAATTAACAGAGCATGAATATTATAAATTAACTGGTATAAAATATGTTTTTTCCCTACACAGTAATAACCACGTTTCAAAAATTGAAGCTAAAAACTTCAAATTTAATTTTGTAATTAAATTAAAAACATTAGTTTCATTTCATCTTCAAGCGAATATTTGAGTAACATATTTTTTAAAATTTACTGAGTTTTAAAGACACACAAAAATTCATAATCCACTGTTTCCAATGATTCTGAGAAATCCAATCATTCAGATAAATGTGGTAGCGTGTTCATTTTTATTAACTTTTGTTGTATCAGTTATTAGTTACGTTCGAAAAAGGGGTTAAGTTTAGGGAGGGTAGAGATGTATTTTTCAACGAATTCTGACATTCGTTAAATGCATGTCATCTGTATTTTTTTCTTTAAAATTTTATTGTTAACGGCAAAAATTCTTTCGACATGTTTTCCTACTTGTATACTTAAAGATTTGGTGGGGGTTAGGTTAGAATACGTTTTATTTAACTACAATTTTAAAATATTTTCACTCTTAATTATTAATACACTATATTTCTGTTTAAAACAGATAAATGTAATAGAATTACTTACATTATATAAAATATTTTTTTTCGTATCAATTATAAGTATGTATATTACCAGCGCGCATTTTTAAAATTTTATTTTTAAATTTTATTTTTAACTTTTAAATATTATTTAAGGAAAATTTTTGACAATAACGGCAAAAAATAGCTATTTCATTTCTCTGATTCAGTAATTTTTTATTTTTTATAAACTTAGTAATATATAGTTTCTCATGTATGCACAAAGGACATGGGTCATTTAATGACCTACATATCCTAGCTTTTCTTATTAATTTCAATTTTACTGTAGGTGTTTATTGGATTCTTTTAAGTGCCATAAATACTTTGGGATAGATGTTTGATTTCTATATTTTTTTATCCTAATTGAACTTTGATGTTGATTGTACCATTCATGAATGCGTTGGACTTTGCTACCCAGTACGCGGATATTACAGAAGAAGAAAAAACATTATTGCAAATGCGAAAAAATTGGTACTGATACACAAAGGTGAGCAATGGATAAAGAATTCATATGACCACTTTGACATCACAATGGGATCACTAGACTCAGCTGAGTCTTCTGATCTCATAGGTCTTTTTATATTATACAACCTTACAGCGGACCGTGATATTAATATAACTGACATTGGCTTATACAGAGACAATGATGCGTCTTCGTATTAGCTGGGGTATATCCTCTTGCAGATCTGGAAGTGTGTTCAAAATGTCCCTGTAGACAGCTCCTGTAAGACGTGCTGGAAGAACATATAGACCTACTAGACAGTCACAGTTCCAGCCCACACTTTAAACGTAAACTGACGCTGTTGACTTGTCTGTATTTCACCATGGGGGATTCCGATCCTCCCAAAAATTTTTGTTATGTAAGTTTCTTTCTCTATCTTTTCTAAATAATGCCTCATCCGTAAAAGAAACTGAAGAGAAAACGGATCGGCAGTTAGTGAAATAAATTCTCGTGGTTAGTGATCAGAGGGCGAAAGACCCTGCACACGTTGCAAATGATACGGATACAGGAGCTGCTCTTGAAGTCCTCACCATTAAGTACTATGAGATGTACGACATGCTAGGGCCACTTAACGTGTGCTGATACTTGGATCGTCACCGAAAACCTTTAGAATATGTTCTTCGTGGTCAGGCGTACGAGCGGGTCTCGGTCATCTTCGACCCATTGTTTGAGGTGCCACGGTTTCTGTCTCAGCAACGCGACGATAAACAGCATCTAAAGTTGGATGATTCGGGTGCCATCGTTCTGGAAACGCAATCTAATACAGACGTGTAACCACGTGTCCTTTACCATTCGTGCGGCCGTATGTAAAAGTCCGCCCCAGGATATGAATATCCTACCATTCTTAAACGGGACACTTCTCAGTTAACTCATTATGACACATATTAGACGTTGCAGAAAGACTAGCCACAAGTGTATACGAATGACAAATGTAACCTAGTCTAAATGCCAACACAGCGCCATCTACCGTAAACTAACTTTAAACTTAACTCAAAAACGAAGAATTTGCGTCCATATGTTTATATGGACATTTATCCTTGTTTTGGTGTGAGAAACCC